>CAJPEV010003224.1:0-33250 GCA_905338385.1 Darwinula stevensoni | reverse complement strand
TTTCCCAGACTTCTTTGAATCACGACCCACTTGCTGACGTACCAACAATTTCGGGACCCACCGAAATCCAGAACGAGGTATTTTCAAGGTCATTTTGACGAAGAATATTGATCGAACTTTGCTGTAGTCGTGTTTTATCCCGAGCGGATGCGGAAGTAGTGATTTTTTTATTATGGAAAAATGTAGGCGACCTTGCTGCCTCTCGCGACTCAGTTTGGGAATCGCTGCTCTAAGGAACGTTAGCTATCATATCCGTAAATTCTGGTGGAGAGAAACAATTTTTGGCGAAAACCTATCCACACCCCACGTAGGTATACCCACGTGGGATGTGCATGAATGGAATGATTTTTCTTTAAATCAACACCCAGTAGTTTTTTTTCTGTCCCAGTTATCAGCTTTCTCTAATAGAAAGGATGATTCCCTGAAGCAGCTTACTCGGGATATTTTCAGGAATCATAGAATCTCCATTTCTCATGTCGCTTCGGCAATATCACACGAACAGGAGTCAGATGATGCCAAAAGATGACGACATGTCTTAATAACCTGATATTTCTCATAAGCCTGTTATGGACAAGGATGTATATTGTTCTAAGAACGTGCTTCCAGGTCGAGGGGCAATCAGCCGTACAGGAATCCCAGCAATTTTCCGGACGACTTGCACGCACACCACAACTACTGTCGGAACCCGAATGGAGACGAAGGGGTTTGGTGTTACAAAGCTTCAGAGGTGGGACGGGACAACTGTGACGTCCCCAAATGTCCTTGAACCTCGCCTTACAATGAGACACGTATGAGGACCATTTTATCAATGTGAATATTCCTGATACTCGGGCTGAACAATGTATGTGGATTTCATTTGTTTCATTTCGAGATACGGAGCTTTCGCGATAATGATATCGTCCTGATGTACGCAAATCGATTTTATCGTCGACGATTTCTATGGGGAAATTTATCATTCCATCTACTTTCTCGGGTGGGGATTATTTATTTTTTTTTAGAGATAGGGACTTCATACCGTTCTGGATATCCTGGTATAGCAATCCCACTTTCTTTTGTTCTGATCGCGGGAAAGTTGTATTCAAACAGCAACATTCTCTATCAGTGAGGTATAAGAATATATTTTATACGTTTTGATCTCTGACAGTAAGCGAATTGCCACGGATGATAAAAATCTCCTTGCACCATCTTGTTAACGGAGATGGTGACAGCTCGGCAGTAGCATCATGAGGCCGTAGGCATACCGTCTGTCTTACCAACAGGGTTTTCTTTGTTGTCACGGACTTTACAAGTCTGGATCATCGCGAAAACATGGTTTCAAGCGTTTTCAAAACTGGCTTTGCATTCAACCGAGAGTAAAAACTCCTGTCAGTTTACACTAATCTTTCCACGTGCTAAACGATAACATTATGAAATTTACAGAATCTTTGTTTTCCGTTGAAACACGACACTCATAATTTTACCAAGTGCTATTTTACAAGTATCACGATGGGAAGTGGACAGGGAGAGAACAAAACTGCTCTCTGAATGTCCAGTTGGTCTTGACTTGAGTTAGGTTTTTTGGAGGAACATGAGCGCCATCTCTTGCATATTTTGACTGCTGCATTGAGAACCCAGACATCTGCATCTGCAACGTACTAATGTAAATGCGTAGACTGCATATCCGCTACTGTATGGTACCGGGCGGTCAAATATGTACGTCTCACTTTCTTGTGCCTCTTAGTAACTTAACACTTTTTCGTGAAGAAAGACCATTAGGTCGTACGGGTATATGATCGCATTGCCTATCTGGAATAACACTTCCAATGTTTTTTCTGTCCACTCCATCAAATAAGGAGAAATTAAACTCCAAGAAAATATAAATATGGCTATACTCCACTTGCCTTTCCCTAGATGAATTCGAATGAGGTCTGAAGAGAAAGGAGGAAGAAAGCCGGCTAATGTTTCTAAGGCGCTTATGACGATTTATATTTTTCCCCATTTCCACTCACACGAACACAACCAATCTCCCTTCCCTCCACCCACCCGAACATACAAGAAAATCTATTGATATATATCCCGATATTCCAGAAAGACTATTCGACATTTTACCAGGACAAATATAGTGCAGCCCTAGCTCATACTTTCCTTGTCTGTATATCTGATTACGTCCCCAGGTTCCAATCCAAGTGTTGGCAATTATTGTAATGAATACTTATTTGTGAATACCTTATGGATATTTCATTTAAGAATACTTAATGGATGAGTAGAATCGGGAATATCGTTGCAACACACAAGCAATATCTGAAAATTGACATGGAACTGGGTGAAGTTTTGGAGCTTTGGTGTGCCTCATTAACTATTTGGAAATCCTTTCATGAACATTTTAATTCATCTGAGTTGAGGTGCGATCCAAGAAATAAAATTCCTTTCTTTCGCGACCATGAGACTCTCAGTCCGATCAGTGAAATCAAAAACCCCATTTCATTGACAGCATTCACTCTCTGCTTCGGACTCCTCAGCATCAGTGTTTCATAACATTTATCAACATTGTACGAGCATGGATTGATTCAACCAAGTCCAAGGTCTTCTCTTCTGACAAACTCATTCGATCATGAAAGCGTTCAGTTGGCTGCATTCGGTTTTAGTGCTGAAGAGCCCATAGATGGGATAGAACTTCGGAATCGTTCCTCCATTCAACATTCCAATCACCCAACGGGGTCAGAATTTCGAACATCAGAACGTCGAGTGGCATCAAGGGTAGAGAAAAAATGAAATGAGGAAAATGAAACATAATCCTATTTTTACCATCAGTTTAAAAACAGGAATGTCTACTTGCTTCATTCCATGAGACGGCGCCTAAAACAAATAAGCTATTGTGACTGACCGCTATTCTAACATTTTTAAAGATATAAAGGAAAACTGAATATCGGTACCCTATCAGATATTACAAAGCATGTTCACTTTTCATCTTCAGCTTCTGCACTCACCAAAGGAAAATAAATACTTATATTCATTTTCTCTTCACGTTCCAAATTCCTTCCCCAAGATTGGGGAAATGAAATAAAATAGTATTGGTATACTTAATTCGGTACTCGTCAGAGATGAAGCGTTTGATAGATGATGCGACGTTAAATTTCGAATGGTTCAAGAGACAGCCAAATACTTTTTCCGATCGTGCCATATGATCTATTTAGTGTTGACTAATGTTAATCAGTGGGTTGGAATGCCGAAAGCGGTGATGAAAAAATAGCAGAATTTTGCACTTTGTCGGAGGAACAGGAAAAACTAATTTAGACCTTCAAGGTCAGTGTTGACATTAATGCAGTTCATGTGAAGGTTCCAGGAAAGACGAAATGAAGATACTAACTTATATATACATTCATGACGTGATGTGCCCTACAAGAGTTTACCTGGACCACCAGTCATGGAGTAGAAGAGGGTATATATTCCAAGGTTTTTCCCGGAATCAATATTTTGTCTTGTGAAATATTTCCCCTTTTCTAAGAATCTGATCCGATTATGACTCGTCCCATCACTTGAGCTGCCACGAGAGAAAATAAATTTCGTTAGTAAAACGAAGTAAATATGATTTTTTTAACACCTGACTCTTGAGGTTGGGGAGAATATTGTCATTGGTCGCTCCATTACCTTGCATTGTGATTAATTCATTTATTTTTTGCGAAATGGCAAACACGTACTTAAAGTGCGTCCCCATGGAAATGTGTGATATATGGGGACGAAAGTCTTGATTTTTTCAAATCATCACATCTATTATTTCTAGTGTGCCTAACTTCTCCTGATCATTATTGTGGCCCTCCTCTGTACTCCCTCGAGCGCCAACAAATCGCCCTCATTTGTAGGCCTCCAAAACTGGATGCAATACTCCAACTGGGGTCTCATCAGCGCCGCAAACAATGGAAGAATAATGCGTGATGCCTTACATGCAACCGACCGACGAATGTAACCAAGAATCCTGTTGCATTTGGCCAACTCGCTTGCGCGCGCGGAAAAACTTGAGGTCTTCATCGATAGAAACTCCTAAATCTCTCTCTCCGTTTGTCTCATCCAATTTAACATCGCCGAACCACAGCTCTCTGGATGGCAACAAAGCTGGCTCGTGAGAAACTTTACACTTACTTTTATTAATTCTCATGAGCCATTTCTTGCTCCACTCGTCCAAAAGACTTAAATCTCTCTTGGCTCTAGCCCTATCCGCCTCCCCGTTATGGTAAAACCTATATTTTTGTCGTCGGTTTATTGACTAATCCCACCCTCTACGCCGAGATCTAAATCGTTTATGGAGACAAAAAAAAAACAGAAGCGGTCCAAGGACCGAGCCCTGAGGGACACCGCTTGAGACTCCGAACTCCTTCCACGCTTCCCCATTTATCATCACACGTTGCTCACGCCCTGCCAACCAGCTACTGATCCACTCACTCGTCCTACCCTGGATCCCGTGCGCCACCAGCTTAACCCGCAACCTCTTGTGAGGAATGGTATCGAAAGCTTTCGCTAAATCTAAATATATGAGGTCCACGAGATTCCCCTTATCCCCCTCTTCCGTCCCCAGTCCTAGAAATGGAACAAATTGGCGAGACAATTTCGACGCTTCCTGAAGCAGTGTTGAGAGTCCCGAATGAGCGCATTTCCTTCTTGGAAATTCAAGAGATGGACCCTTTCTCCATGATCTTCCCTGGGATACTCGTGAGAATTTCCGGCCTTTAATTTCCTGGATGACTCTTTTCGCCCTTCTTAAAAATCGGTACGACGTTTCCTAGTCTCCAGTCATTAGGTACTTCCCCGCGCGAATAGCTGCTTTCGAATATAATTCTTAGCGGAACCGATATTTCTCTCACGGTTTCCTTAATGACTCTCGCAGGAATCCCATCGGGGCCGGTCGCCTTGCCCACAGCGTAACTACCCTATCATGTTCATGATCGTCTCCTCGGTGGGAGCCGAGGTCATCTCCTCCAAAGTCGGTGCCGAGTCGGATTCCACAGTGAAAACGGAAGCGAAGAATTCGTTAAGTATACTGTCCATATCCTTATCACTTGCAATAAAATCCCTCTTTTCGTTCATTAACGGCCCGATCGACTATTGATACCTACCACTTGCATACCGATAAAAAGTATTAGGGTTCTTCTTAGCATCGCTAGCCAGCCGTTCCTCTCGCTCCCGTCTCGCAGATCTAATTTCCCGCTTCAACTTCCTCATGATCCTCCTATACGAGGTATTCCTCATAGTCTGTGCTTTCTCCCGTCCGCTTGTACGCATTTACGCTTTTAATCCCTGATGAGAGCTTTGATTTTACCCGTAAACCAGACCAGTTGCCGATTTTATGGATTTCTTGGGGATGCATTCTTCCATAAAGTCTTGCAATAACGTCTTCAACGTTATTGCTCCTCTACCGTCAGCCCACGGAGCCGCGCCTCCCAGTCGATGTCTGAAACGCATTCACGTAGTCTCTCTAAACAGAGCCTTCTTATAGTTATACGAAACCTTCCTCGGTTTGGCGTTACTCTTCGTCCGCTTGATATTCCACGTGATCGCACAGTGGTCCGAATCTCCCAAGTTATCCAGTACTTTAACGTCTAGTGCCAGATCGTCGTTCGTCGTAAAAGCTATTAAATCCAATAAAGCTTTCTCGCGAGTCGGTTCATTTACGCACTGAACGAGAAGAGCGTCCTGAACCGCAACGAGAAATTCCCTATCCATATCGCACCCCCCTTGCGGCACAGACCAATCTATTTTTGGTATGTTAAAGTCTCCGAGGAGCAATACCTGCTTCGAGATCTCGTGAAGAGCGTCCTGAACCGCAACGAGAAATTCCCTATCCCTTTCGCTCCCCCCTTGCGGCACCGACCAATCTATTTTTGGCATGTTAAAATCTCCGAAGAGCAGTACCTGCTTCGAGATCTCGCCGATCCTACGCATGAGTGCAAAATATGCTGTTTCATCCTCGAGAGAAGAGTTAGGGGGCTTATAGCAAATTCCTATCACGATCTTCCCAGTTGCCCCACCGATCTCGCACCATAAGTGTTCGATTCCTCCACAGTTAACCGAGGTGAGATCTTCTCTGACGCGAACACCCAGCCAGCCAATGTGCTATGAAGGCCAATGGTCAGGAGTGGATTGCATAAAACTGACTTAAGCGGAATAAAGCTTTAAACCTCCTTTAGCGGTGCTAATGGAAGTTTAAAGCTTCATTACGCTGAGGTCACTTTTATGCAGCCCACCCCAGAACTTCTGAAGGGTTCCTGCTTTTTGAACAAAATCTGAAAGGCATTATGTAATTTGGAAATTTATATATATATATATTTTTTTTTCAACTGTATTTGAAATAAATATTTGGTATTTTTTGTATTAGAAATAATATTATTGGGCTGTATTTATATTTTATATTTACGATGCATTTTTTTCATGGGCATTTGCCCATGAAAATGCCCATGAATGCATTTTGTATTTAAACACTCAATCACTTGTATTTTGCTCAGCTCTGCCTGCTAATAAAGAAGTTCAGTCGCAAAAACTGTGCTTCACCCAGGGTTCTAGCAATTTAAGTTGGTTCCCTCTCGTCGTTGCTGCCATGGAACTGGAAGAAACCTACCACGCGCCACGCAATCGATTCCCTTAATGATCTAAAAAAAAAAAAAAGCCTGGATGAGATCCTCGTTGACATCTCGAGTGAATATAGTCTAAACTTCACTTCTGAACGCTTTTCATATGGAAGTTTCCTTCCTTCCTCGATCGTTCTCTGAACTCGCCTCTGGATCCTTTCGAGCGCCGTCAGTTCGCTTTTATTTGTAGACCTTTAAATTAAAATAGACACAATTTATTTAGCCCATGATTTCACTTCTTTAAATTTTTGAAGGAGTAGGATGGGGAGCCGGCCAGGAATGATAGATCTGTTTAAATACGTGGTATGAGGCGAAACATACTGAGTGAGGAAAATAAAAATGCACCGCTCTTTAAACATTTGTGGCGCCTCTGAAACAGCAGCTAGAATGACGACGTTTTTTTTTTTTAATTCATATTCACCTCTATGCATCCTTTGAGCATTCAAAAATTTTTGGCTCGAGAAAAAATTGAACATTTTGATGAAGTTTTTCTCGAGCGGTTTTAGCACAGGAGTGATTTTACATAAGCAACCGTACATTTTTTTTGCATTCGCACCTGAGAGCTGACGGGAGAACCTGCCTTACTCTTTAGGAATGACACATTCTGGAGGTGTTTTTCCTCTGCACTTTAGGATCCGCTTAGCATATCTCTGATTCGTCCTTTACGTCAGCCAATTGGCAGATGGGAATTTTGCAATCCCGGATTATCATATTCAGAAACAGACTACTTCCACATGAACGCTGTTTTTGTTTCGGTTCCGGCTACACAGCAGATAATAAGGGTGAGTGTAGGGTGTGCGATGGTTGTGCAATGGGTGTGCATGTTCATCCCCTCTCTAAGAGGCTCGCATAGCATTCTTAAGGGTGTGCAGGCTCTCCTTACTATCAGGTGGGTGCATGTAAGGGGGTACGCATTAGACCTTTCAACTGAAAGTCTGGAGTCATCCTCAACCCCCTTTGCCCACCCCTGACGGAAGGATGACCTCCTCGGGCTAATCCTCCCCAGAGGGGGTGCTCCGGGTCAACTACAAAACAGGGTTGGATTAAGGTCTCAGGAACCCCGAGGCAGAACACACACCACCCTTGGTCCAATCTTGCGAAGGAGAGGAGTAACCGAAGATGAAACCTCTTTATCTCGTTTTGCATCATATTCAGTGGCTTGGTTTAACCGAGGTACCCCTAAGCTGTATTGTCCGCCTATCCAGTAATATGAGAAGCATGTTATCCTAAACTAAAATCCTTCCTGTCCTTTCGCTTTCATTAGGTAAAGCAGTTGGCTATTCGCGTAGAGGTAAAGTTACCATTACCGATGTAAGATGGCACCTCAGTCGCCAATCCGGTAGGTCGCCTGTAAAGAAACTAAGCCACGCCTCTGGGATTTCTTACATACAGTATCTGATTTTTTTCCTAATTACACCAAAGCGGAATACATTGGAATCCCACGATATTATTATCTAAAGATGAAAGTCAACCCTGGGAGACGTCTGGCAATACTGGTTCTAAGGAAGGAAGAAGAGAGATTTAGGTCTCAAGACATCCCACGACAATATATGAAATTAGTTCGGCAGTGAGTTCTTGTTGAAGAAATCATTTCGTTAACCCTGCCTTATTAATGTCTGTCTCCGTGTGAAGAGAAGAGAAAAACTCAACCAGATAGGATAGCCTTCCAGGCATGCAGGGGAATACTAGGAAAGGGGAAAATATAAAAGGGTCTCATCACTCTAATGGCCATACACATTTAGGAAAATTAATAAAGGTTCAACTAGGTTGTTATGGAACTCTTGTCCGGTATCACCAACATTAATTCTGGAAACGAACCAGACATACATAATTAGGATTGCAATTACAGTCAACTGTCGAAATAGATCAATATGTGTTCTCTATAGGGGAAGGATTGCGTTACTCATGAAGGGTGAGAATGAATCTCCAAAGGGTGCGTATGGAATAACAGGAGTAAGAATGGAGGGTGACCTTAAATGGATTTTCCGAGGGAATGTACTCTGTACATATCGCCTGGGGTGATGCCGAAGGGCGTGTCTTGCCTTTGTTGATGAAAATTTGATATTAACTTGAAAAGAGGGTGAGGCATTTGCACCGGAGGATGGCCATGCAACCACCAAGGGTGCTGGACACCGCGGTGAGCATTCTCACCTCTAGAGTGGCTGTCCGGTGACAAAGTATGCACACTCTTAATGGTGCGGGATCTTACCTTTTATTATTTGCTGGGTAGTTTCAGCCTTCCGTTCCTTTCCCTCTCAGATGAACTGGTTTCTCGCAGCTTGTAAATCAACATCATAACGATAGACCTATTCATCTTATCCTTAACAAGATAATTCTTGCAAAATTCGGCCTCAACCTACCCCATCCCCAGGACAGCATTTTCATGAGCAGTCGGAGAAGCTCTGATCCAAGATAAGTGCGCTCCACGCGTACCAGTTACTCCTCTGTCGATACGTTTCCTCACGCAAATATAATGTTTGAGTTGCCTTCGCATTTACGTTGCTGTGCTAAAACGGCAATAGAAAAATAAATAATTTTAGGGCGTTTACAGGATATGTAGAAGCCGTTAAGAAAAAAAAGCGATCGCTCGGTATGAATTGCCTTCCATCTGGCGAAAACGACAGGGGAAAGCGGGAACTTCCGTCAATCGTTTTCCGCTCTGTATAAATTCACCTTCAGTCTCCCGTGGGCTATCGACACCACGAATGAACATAAACTACCTAAATCGATTAAAACAAACTGACTCGTCTCGGCGCTGCAGTCCTTTCGATCATAAATGCTTGGTCACCATGCCACCTGCACCGCTCGACAGTAGACGTCGTGAGGGAAAAGTGCTACATGCGGACAAATGCAAGCCACATCTGCAGCTACGGTTTTGTAGCTGCAGATTCTTCGTGGCAATCTCCTTTGGCGCTATTAGAACATTCCGTGATTAAATTGATGAGAATGCATCACCATAGGTGGCGATTCATAGGAGGTTTGGGACTCGGGCCCCCAAAAAATTTTGCAGGAGAGGCTCGGTTCCCCCAAACAAATTTGGGAGAAGGGGTTCATCCCCTCAACAATTCAGCCAATAGACCTTCGGCTTGGCTTCCTGACAAAGGGAAAGCTATTTGACCCAGGGAGGCTGAAGGGAAATTTGTGGATTCTCTCTCGGAGAAGAGAAGGGATTTCAATGATGTGAAGATTAAATTCAACAAGCTCAATTGCTGTTTTCTTCCTTTCTTCGTCGTCAGTGCAATTTGCTCAAAGAATGTTGACGATTTCGTTATCGAGAATGAATGACTTCTTTCTCTTTAATAAAACTGTTCACTAGAGGTACGCGAGAGGTGAAAGGGGAATTCAACAACCCTGAAAATGTGACACGTTTCCAAACATGTCATGCGGCAGTTTTCTCAGATCTTTCCCTTAACCTAGTTGATGAATGATGCTATTAAGAGGATTAGCCTTCCCTTTGCTGTCAAGTGCTTCCCCGAAAGTGGGATTTTCCCGATACATGGACTAGGCTGAATCTCCAATTCCCGGGCCATTCTTCAGTGACGAGTCATGCCATTGGTGCCATAGGATAATGGAAATGTTCGTCGTCAAAAACCCCCGGGTAGACCTCACAAGATATGATGAATGTGAAGATTCTTCCAGTTCGTGCAGTCGCTCTAGTGTGGGAGGGGAAAAGTCGTATTCGGTCGAAAAGTTCGTACTCGGTCGAAGGGGACAAAGAAAGGAAATTCCAACAGAAGTGGTGCGAGTGTTATCTCTGGTTATCATTCGAACGTTCGATAGAGAAGGGGCGAGCATTTGAGAAAGTCCTCCTAACGTCCTCAAACAAGAAAGACAGTGCATTTATGGATTGGATTCAATAATTGGAAGAGCTTTGGAAAGGTTTTCCGCTCATGAGAAGACTTGAGTGTCACATACCGAGAGGCATGCACGAAGCTCCATGCACTGTTTTCAGGGGTGAACGTGATGGGTGATATCAGTGTGGCTCATAGGGCCGATCTCCTCCGCGTCAGAACATTAGAGCTTATTTTCATTACTTAGAAGTTACTTGGAAGGCAAGGACGAGCTATCCGTGGTCATGAAGACAATGCAGGAAACTTCTTTTAGATACTGAAAGTGAGGTCCGATTATTGTGAAAAACTGGAGTGGTTGATCCGAGGACATCGTCGCGACAAATGGTTGAGCAAGGATGTACGGAATGAGATTCTTCAAATAATGGTTGATGAGGTCCTGCAAAAAGTAATATCTGAGGTTCATTCATCCAAATGCTTCCCTACAATGATTGACGAAACGAAAGATTGTTCTCATTCCGAGCAAGTCAGAATTTGCTTGCGCTACGTGACGCAGGCGACCTGAATGTGAGCGAACCTTTCATGAAACATACTCTGAAACTCTCTTCTCCTTAGTGAAGGATGCGTGGCTGTGGTTTCACTGAAAATCACTGATTCAGATGAAGCCCTAATCCCTCTGAGAGGGGGAGGGTGGCTTGGGTTGGGGCAGCAAGGACATGAGTACGAGAAGTAGTTGCGAAAGAGTACTTAGTCTCTGAGCCCCTCAGAGACTAAGTACTCTTTCGCAACTACTTCTCGTACAACTACTTCTCGTATTTCTCAACAAATCGCTGTCTGTGCATCACATTGGTGTAACCTGGCTACATTTGGCATGCCCCTGGCTGCAATGTATTTGATTAGCCAGCTTCAGGAAAGGCATATATGCCTTCATAGACGAAGCAAAAAATAAAAGGGAGAAATATAGGTTTAAGCAGTAGAAAAATATATTAATCCTTAAGAGGGTGGGCATATCTTATGCGACTGCTTGAAATCGATGCGAGATGTTATAATGACGAAAATCCCTCTCGACATCCCTACAACTCGACTACGACTCAGCGGACCAATCGGGGATGCACTGGTAACCAAAGTTAGAAAATGTCCGCGCCTGGTAGCGGGCGCTCATCGTTTAGAAGTTGTAATCCATGAAACATTTTTATCCTCTTTTAAAAAGGCAAGATTTAGTAGAGTTCAAGAGTCTTATTTCCTGAAAATCCCATCAATTGGCATGGGATGTCCCTCTAATCAGGAAAATTGTTCAAAGTGTGAACGAAAAAGGTATCTCAGGATCTGGTATTGATCTTTGGATCAATCTCGCCAAGAGTAAAGAGCATTCTCAGATGTATCCTCAAATCATGTTCCAGTAATCTTTCAGACTAGGCTTCAATGGGGAATATAGGGATGGATGGATGGACAATGGATATGGTGCTCACAAGACGTAGAATAATCAGGTCGCCAATATTTCTGATTAAGTATGTGGTTTTGAAGCAGTATGACCTAGTTAGTGAAATAGATCCAAAGGGAAATCACCTTATACGAGGGATTTCTCAAAAGTTCTGCCAGTAGCCCCAAAGTAGCACTTTGCGGCCGCTTCGATGACGACTTGTGGGCTACTGGCAGAACTTTTGAGAAATCCCTCGTATGTTGAATTTGAGGGTGCAACCTTGGTTGAAGGTATTACACCCAGGCTTAACTTAAGAAGCTAAGACCTATTTCTAGGCCTAAACTTGATATCCTGTCGTATAGTTTGACCTCATGACAGGTTAGGAAGCTAATGCATTTATCTCACAGGATCATATAAGAGGACATTCCTTTATCTGCAATACAAAGAATGTCAGTCAATTGGGATTTGTCCAGCAAAGTTTATGTTGGAAATCTGGCCAGAGGCACATCAAAGTATGACTTGGAGGATGTCTTTCGCAAGTATGGTCCAATGAAGAATGTTTGGGTCGCCAGGAGCCCACCAGGGTTTGCTTTTGTCCAGTTTGAAGACCCACGTGATGCTGAAGATGCTGTTCGTGGTTTGGATGGCATGTAAGTTGGTTCTTATCCCTGAAATATTTTTTATTTGAAGGCCTAAACTTCAACTTTGTACACAAGATAGGCCCAGGCTTATGTTGTGATTTGTGAATTGATGCAATTGATAGCACAGCACAATGTGCTGTTATTGCAGCAAACAAGGCCAAAATTTAACTTCCATCTAATGTGTCATGCATTGATTACTGTATCATTCTGTTTTGATGGTGAGATTTTTCTGTCTAGTTGGAAACTTCACAAACTGTTTGTTTGTGGAAGTGTTGGTTCAAGAGGCTTCATATCCTTGTGTGGGAGGGTTCTCTCATTGGTGTGGCATTTTGCTAGAGTGCTGGTTTCATTATCTTGGATGAGGTCTCTAATGGTCACTTGATTCCATTGAGAGAATGGCAAAAGGAAGCAGAGAATTTCCAATAAATAGGTTCTGCTTTGTTGCACTTTGAAAAAAACCATGGCATACAATAGTCATTTATTATCAGCCTGGACTCTGTCTGGGATATATTATCCTGGCTTTTTCAAGATTCCTCATCAGTGAGGATACTTTTGCTTCCTGTGACAGGCGCCTTAGAGGGAACCGGATTCGTGTGGAAATGTCACATGGTCGTAGGCGGGGAGACTCTCCTGCTTCCCGCCGGGACAGATATGACAGCCCATATCGAGGAGCCAGGAAGAGGTCCAGGTGGGCCTAATTTTCATGTTACATCTTGTTTTCATTTTGGGAAATTTTAGGGCATTAGAGGCTGGAGTACCTTCAGTATGAAGCTTAATTGAGGGACTGGAAGAAAGCTGGGAGAACTCCAAGGAGTTCATTGGTTTGCATTAAAAATTTGTTTTTGAAACTCCACAGGGAATGAACAACTATCTTCAATGAGAGGAAGAAGAATCTATTGGTATATTGACCAACAATCAGTTTTCCTTTCAGCTTATAATCCTTTTGCGGGCCATGTGAATCATACTTCCCACCCACAAAGTTTTATTAATGCTTTGGGAAACTTGCTTCCTGCTGATACTGGTTGATAATGTTGGGAATTCAGTATCAGTCATGATTTGTCCCTTTTCCCACAAAATATATTGATAGAATGTTTATGTGTAATTTATTTAATAGATAAAGAAAGCATAGGAAGATATACAATATTTCCTAGATAAAGATGGCCTGCAAAGGGGTTATCCTTGACCCTAGGAGCTTGCTTTTTAACCATCCATATGAAGGAATTTACATTCTTTATCACAATTACAGCAGGTCCATGCAATTCCTGAAGATTGATTTCTCTGGAATCCCCAATGAGAGATCAAGTTGAGGGAAAACAACAATTATTGATGAATTTATCTGATTGGAAAGAAAGTTCTCGGAATTTCATGAACAATTATTACAACCCAGTTTATTTAAAAGCAAAATCATCTCAATCATGAATGTAATCACCATTGGCCTCTATCACTTCACGCCAACGTTTATGCAAACTATGGATGCCATTCCAATAGAACTCTGGCGGCTGCGCTACGAAAAAGTTGGCCAAATCGGTTTTCAGGTCGTCTTGGTTGGCGTACTGCTTTCCACCCATGTGACGGTCCAGGGCAACGAAAAGGTGATAATCGGACGGGGCAAGGTCGGGGCTGTAGGGCGGATGCGGCAGCACCTCCCAGCACAGGTCCAGTAACTTTAGATGAGTCTGTCTAGCGGTGTGCGGCCGGGCATCGTCGTGGAGGAGGATGGTTCTCTGTCTTTCTGGGCGTGTTTCAGCCAGTTTCTGCTGCAGCCGATCGAGTTGCTGGCAGTAGTAGGCAGCAGTGATGGTGGTGTTTTGCGGCAACAGCTCAAACATGATGATGCCTTTCGAATCCCAGAAGACCGAGAGCATAATCTTTTTGGGGTGCAACTCCTGACGGGGTTCTCTTTCGGCCGATGCTCCGGCGTCCACCCACTGACGTTTTCGTCGAATGTTGGCATAGAAGGTCCACTTTTCGTCGCCTGTCACCACTGAGTCTAGCCAATCCGTTCGGCGCGAACGTGACAGAAGGGAGATGGCCATGTCTACTCGTCGCTGGCGGTCCCGATCATCCAGCTTGTGGGGTACCCAGCACCCCAACTTTGCCTTCTTGCCAAGCTCAGCCAGATGATGAAGGATAGTTGTATGGGAGACACCCAGCAAGTCCGCAAGCTCTCGCGATGTTTGCCGGTTGTTGGCCTCCAGTGCCTCCTGCAAGGCAGAGTTATCAAACTCCGAAGGACGACCGGTGCGTGGCTGGTCTTCCAGGCTTTCATTTCCTTTCTGGAAGCGACTGTACCAATCATAGGCAGTGCTCTTGGACACAGTGTCCGGGCCAAACGCGGTATTGATGTCAGCGATGGAATTGGCTGCCTTCTTCTTGATTCGGAAGTCATAAAGAAGAAGCAGGCGAACTTGCTCCTTAGTAAGAGGGTAGGGCTGGTTCATGGCTGGAGAGCACCAGGGCTGCAATAATATACGGTTGTATGCCGAAGGACACGACCTACTTATAAACACACGCAGAACATTCTAGCATGCTCTGGGAAAAAATTGTACTGGATATTCAAGAAATTCCGAGAACTTTCTTTCCAATCAGATATGTGTATAAATGGCAGTGGAAGATAGAGGTAACTTTGAAGTCCAGATATGATAGTTCTCATTGAATTATCATATGGAATTCAAGAAATATATAAATTGTACAGGAACTGTTTCCCTCTGCTGCTATTCGTTTGCTTAGATATTAGGGTTTTGTCTAATTAAAATACCTTTAGGAACTATACTGGAGAATTTAATAAAAAATGAAATAGGCAAAATGCAGAACATTGAATAGTATTTCATTCATTTTTTCATCCTTAGGGTATCAATGAATCATGAGGCCTACATTTTAAACTTTGATTTAGACATAGGGGCATGTACAGGCATCAGTATTAATTGTATGAATTGGTCACATGCCTTTATAGCATGCAAAGCTGTAGATATAAGTTATCATACTCATGATAACTATATCTCTGTCTTTAAAGATTTTCCCCATCCTATCATATTTACACCTTGAGTGCAACAAGAGCACCTTGGTGTATGGAATTACTATGCTAGTGAAATTTAATCAGTAAATCAGCATGTATAACTGGGAAATAGTACAATGATGAACTGGAAGTATGTTGATAATAGTAGTGAAGGTTTGTTGCATCCCAATCCAACTAATAGAGAAAAAGTCACTCTCTTTTATTCTTCACCTGACTTGTGATAATAACTCTTCCTCTTCATTCAGTGAATCCAGTTGAATTAGATCCTGTGAATTTTTGAAGATTTTCATCTTGTCTGTATGCTGTCGAATATTTTTTCATTTTGGAGGCAGGATTACCTGAAGCAGGATTTCTTGAAAAACACTTCTGGAAAAGTTATGAAAGTAGCACTTTGTGTTAGCATTTTTTAAAGCAAACTAACAAATTTTGACTATTTTATATTGTGAACATGGAGTATTGCTACTATATTGAAAACAAAACTCCATGGGAGGATGAAAGCTGGTAGCTAGGCATTAGAAACCATAACTTCCTTTAGATGACCCAAGGATATAGAACAGGTGTAGGCCTGTGGCACATGATGGGAAAAGGAGTGCCATTGATTGTGATTAAATTGTGACTACCATACTTCATGTACTGCATTACCCTAAACCTATTGTAATATCCTCTTATAAATGTGTGCTAACATAATAAAATGGAAAATCCCCACTTTGATGATATACTGGATGAGGCAAAAAAAAAACCCACTGCTCTTTGAAATTCTTTGGAGTTCATGCAGAGAGCACAGCAGATTTTTTTGCAGTGACTTCTGTGTGTCCTTTAAACATAATAAAATTCTTGTTCATTTTTCTCCAGCCATTTGAGAACAGGAGCAAAATCGCCAAGTCAACTCAAATTTTATTTTGGCGCAGTAAAGTGTTAAGGCAGAAAAGTAGGTGGTGCACATGGAGCACACTTTATCTTCTTTTCTCTTCTTGGGCGTCTTGCGCCAGAGCTTCGCTGTCTATTCATAAAAATGCTGCACTTTGTGAGAAAATGTGGAGGGGCAGAATTTTGCAAGAATACTTTCATAATTTCCTGGGAAATAATGGAAAAAATGTAGGCATATCATGAAGACATTGATTCAGAAGCTGTGGGAAACCAGTTCATTTGAGAGAAAGGGAAAGAGCAGAAGTCTTAAACTTGTCAGCACTGAAGAGAGCTGTGTTCATGTAGAGGAGGTCATTGTTTTTCAAGATAATAAAACTGGTACATCAATCTTACTGCTGCAAATTGCCATATGTAAGGATGAGTCAGAGATCTGCTCAGTGAATTCTGAAGTGCAGAGGGAAAAAATCCTTGGAAAGAGTTGTCATTCCTAGTGAGTTAGCCAGCTCCTCCTGTCAGTGTCCAGTTGCTTTTGTAAAGTCATTCTTGTGCTTAAACGGCTTGAGATAAATGGGCCAACATTTTTGGATGCTTGAAGGATGCATAGAGTTATGTATGATATAAGCTTCATTGTTTTAGTATATGTTTCAGAGGCATCACTAATTTTCAAAGAGCTGCACGTTTTTTTTTGCCTCTCCTGGTATATTGGATCATGGTGGGCCTACCAGAAAATTCAATGCCAAAACATCATATTTAACAAGGTGAAAATATTCTAAGTAGTTTATGATAGTCAAAGTAACGGGTGATAACTTGCCGCTGTTTACTCATGTGGTTTAAGGCAGGTGATTAAATTTACATTATTGGAGTTCCTCTGTGTGTTCCTTCTGTTGGTGCACCATTGCACGAAGCTACCTTGCATGCCAAATGGAATCTGTTTACTGTTTTTCAGCTAGCCCTATGTGAAGTATAGGGCCAGAGAGAGTTTTTGAGAGATAATTAGAAAAGACAGTTTATTTAATAAAATACTATCAATTCATTCTTCAAGAACATTCTAAAGTTCCATACTGCATATAACTGAAAGTCGTGATATTCTGAAAAACCCAAGAAGCAATTGAACCCAGAAAAATCTTTGTTCAATTGCTTTTTGAGTTTTTCAGGAATTTATAGCTAAGTTGCACAGTGTTCAATGCACTTATCAAAAGGCTGTACATAATGTTAATCTCTCTGTCTTATGTAAACCATAAGAAAAACTGACTTGAATATCTTAGTGATTTTTCCTTGCCTTTATATTTATCATAGATAAGAAGCATGGAAGAATATGTAAGATTCCCCCAAGCATCATATGCATGGAAATGTGGCATATATTTTTAATTGATAGCCAGTTTATACTCTAGTAAAATCCCACACCCATCTGAAGATGAATAAAGGGGGCATAGCTTTGAGTTATTTAGCAGTTGCTGATTTGCAAAGATAGAAGTAACATTCTCAGTAACATTCATTCTCACTTGTATGAAATTCAATTTCCTGGCTTGAAGAGTTGGTGGCTCCTTTCATTGCCATGGCAGTGCTGAAGCTAATGGCTCTGATGTATGTAAGCAGTGTCTCAAAAGTCATGGAATGTCTTGTTCCTAATGAAGGTATTCTTTATCAATCCAGCTGTTATTGCACACTGCAATCATCTGTTTCTTCACCCGTCTCATCGCTCGCGATCGTTCATTCTCAATCTCTAAGCTACCCTCCTCTCATCTCATCGGAGCCTCCTCTCCTAATTCAACACATGCTACCTACTCTACCTCATACCTAGTTAAAATGAGGGAGGTCCCCCAGGCCTTAACTAGGCTGTGGTCGGCTCTGCCTCTCCAGCATCTCAGCACAAACCGGTAACCTCCTCCTCCAGAGACATTGACAGTTTAGACAGAAAGCAAAGATGTTCATTAGTTGTCAAGTGTCAAACAGGTAAGATGTCTTGGTGGTGATTCCCTTAAGCAAAGGGATATTATGGTGATGGGATACTGTTGATTACATGAGGAGGGAACTAGGGCTTTGTTGCTCCATTTTAGTAAACAAATTTTTTTTTTCTTCCTTTGTAGTCCTATTGGTGATCTATGTCAAACTTTGGAAGGAGGGGAGGATTTTTCCCTCATCAAGTGGAAATGGATCAGGGAAGCCCTGGTTTCCTTCTCCATATTAGGAATCATATTTTCTTTCTTATAGATATTACCTATTCAAGCATAATATACCATTGGAAAAAACTGTTGCATGTTCTACCATGCCAGTAATGCAAAGTCACTTCACCCTATGCCATCAATGGAATCATTTAGGTTGTAGAAAGAGGAAGAAGGAGCTTTATAGTTGCAATTATGGAGGGAACAATCTTTCTGGAGCTTTATATATTAACATTCCAAAGGTCTTTCACCATAACAGATGGTTAAGGTGAAGGAACTGAAGCATGATGGTGACAGACATGCCAGATGTCACCTGGTTACCACATGACCTTTTTCCTAAATTCATTGGTTCAGTAGAGGGTGGAGTAAATTTTGTATATCAACATGGGAAGAACCATAACATAAGTTTTTTCCAATGGCACGTCCAACTCTCTCCAGACATAATGATCTTTATGAGTCTGCACCTTGCATTATGCTTAGAAAATGAGAAAGGAAGGTTTCCATGGAGCATAGTTTGTGCAAAGACTTTTCAAATCATATTGCTACTTCAGGATATGCATATTAAAATTGAGATTGTTAATTAACATCTCAATTCAAGCATAATGCTTTGTTACCTGTATTGGTATACTTGTGAAATAAAAAGTGGCATCATTTTCAGGACTCGATCCCCACGACGCTCTCCCTCTTATGGGCCAATGAGATCTCGATCTCGATCTCCACGAATGAAGAGGTGAGTCACTGAAAAATCTTGCAAAAGTAATGTCTTAATAAAAGATGGCATACTTTTTTCTCCCCCTCCAGTGTAAAAAATTGGCACTGTGGAGGGAAAGTTGCATATTCCATTGCTGTTGGATGCATTTTTGGTGTGAATTTTACTTATTGCATGTCCAAGAAGAGTGCCAATATTGTAGGTGCTTTAGGAAAGTTACTATCATTGGGTTTGTGCCATTATGTGGTACATGTAAGGAGGCATGGGATGGATTACCCAATATTATTAGTCAAAGCTTGCATCCCAAACTATGGTGCCAAGAACATTATGTCCTCCAATTCTTATAAATCTTGACTTACCAGTCAAGCCATTTGGCTCTAATTTATTTATCCTGCTGAGAGAAGCATGCATATGAACAAGGCATCCCATGGGATGTAACTTATCTTGCACAACTTTTACCTCAGGCAAAGGGGGAGAGGGATGAACACATGAAGACCCAAATGTTCAATTCTTTTGATTTTGCAGTGATCCACATAGTTAATACTGAAAGATTAAGCTGGTTTTATATACTATGGCCAGTGCCAGTCAACTGAAACAGCAAAACTTGCACCAAAAATTGTACAAATGATGCATCCATGTGACACATTGTGCATAAATCTTAGATACACTGGAGCAGTATTGAAAATTTAATTGGTGCCTCAGCTTGCCTAAGATTACAGGCACTGTAACCTCATGAGGAGAATGACTACCTCAGTTTCCAAGAAATATCAGAGGAATGTGATGGTTTTTGTTTGTGAAGGTGCAAAATCACTTGGTATCCATCATGGAATGGTTGTCATTTATGGTGAGAAATGTTTGTCCTAGAGATGAGTAGATGAATGATGCAAAATGTTTCATGGCAGATGCCTTTATGTTGAGAACATACCTAGATGAACCAATGTCATCATTGCAGATTGCAACATTTTGAAGGTGGATGAGGTGATTAAAGCAAACAGGCACATTTTTCCAGATGCCTGAGCCACTGAAGTGGGAATTAGCCATGGGTCTGTGCACAGAATCATCCAAGATCACCTCCAGTACCATTTGGTGTGTGCCAAACAGATACCAAAGTGCTCAACGAAAGACCTAGAATGCCCATGCAGGTCTTGCATATCTGCAGTGAAACCATGCCATAGAGGACAGGTTTTTGACCAGAATTGTGGCTTGTGCTGAAACTTGGTGTCATAATTTTGACACTGACATCCTATGAGAGAACATTAAGAGGGCAGCAGTACCACTTGGCCAACAATATGGTAGAGGCAGTGAGAACACGATGCCATCAGATGCCGAAGTTCTTTTGACAGTGCCAAAAAAAAAAATTAGGTGAAGTTGTGGGACAAGCATCTCAATTTCCATAGAGAGTGTTTTCAATAAGCACTGCATGCACAACTAATATAGATTAATTGTTGTTTCATTTGGCTGGCCCTAGTATGCAAAAACGATGAGGAACACTTTAATATAGCACTGATACATGATAGGTCAGGATGTAACAGTGCATTTCCAATGCTTTCTGCAGGTCATCACGTTCACTCAGCCGTTCGCCAAGGCGATCTCCCTCCTATGGCAACAGGTCTCATTCCAGATCACCACGTCTCAACAGGTCTCGTTCCAGATCCCCACGCCCAAGGATGAAATATGAATGAGGTGAACAGGTCTGTCTACATTAAGAATCATAATCATGAAATGGAAGCTTTCATTTAAGGGAGGATATTTGCTTGAAAGTTGTAGCAGTTGTTGCTTTATTTCACTGTGACACAGAAGATACCAAGGTTGAACTTGATCCTTGTAAAATTTAATTATTTTGAGGACATTCACTTTTTATTCATAATTTGACTGGTTTCCTGTTTGTGAATATGAGTAAGGACCTGATGTGTTTCTTTGTTATGTTTAACCCAATCTGTTATTGAACTGAATGGGAACATCAACTCCATGCAGTTTTTCAGCTATAGCTTTATTCTTACATGAATTGATGAAAGGTACCACTTGTCTAATGAACAGCTGAAAAAAAATTCAGAAAAGTTTATACAGAAAGAATCCTGCTTCTTTGTAGCTGTCTCCTGCTTCAAGACGAGAGAAGAGACAGGAGGGAGCTGGCATTATCCTGGAATGCTTGAAGTGTTTCTTCTCCCCATCTCAGCTATCTTTCCTCTCTGTCTATGTGAGACAAAATCTCAGTTCAACCTGCTTCACCTCTCAGTATCTGCAATTCCTTGTGTATCTATCACACTGGTTGTAATTTGACATTTGGTGGCAAAATCAATAAAAAAAAATTTATCTCAATTTGGGGAGGACTTGATATGCTTCATAATGTGGTTCTTGAGGAGTGGCATGGTAGGAGGCTGAAAAGAACATTTGTGACACTTGAGATCTTGAGACAGTAACTCCTTGGCTTGGAATGCATTAATTTCTGGCCCTTTCCCTTCTGATTTCACATGGTCTATCACAGCTGCAATAAATAAAAAAATATTGGCCTGAGAAGAGACACACATGTCTAATAGCCAAATAGGCACACTCTATTTCCATCATTTGCTGCAAGTCCATCAACAAACATTTCCAATTGTGCTTTTGCATAATAAATATACATTTTCCTATACCAAGGAAAAGGTTTGGGCAACCTGCACAAATGTCACCTAAAAAGAACCAAGTAACTGAAGTCCACATGATGAAGTAATATTTTCCCTGTTTATTTCATTGAAGGGAATGCTGAGAAATATAGTGCCTCCCTTTTCAGGCTTCTTGCTAAGCCTTTATACAGGGTGGTGCAAAAAAAACTGGTCCACTTTTTAAACTGGTCTAGAACAGGAACTATTGACGCTTACACTTACCCTGTTTCCAAATGTTTCTTTGCTCATTTGTTGGGTGAAACAATTGGACTAAAAGTCCAATTGTTGTAAGATTGCCAAGGCAATTTTGATGTGGAGAGAGAGACTGCAAGCAGTGGTGGACCTTAATAGAAATTGATCGAATAACCGTATTTCGTTTGTTTCGCCAGGAGAATTAAAAACATGGAGAGAGACTGTACATATGGTAAATATTGTTCTGAAGTTAGTGCTTGATTTGTTTAGTGCTTTAAAAGGGGGTATTGGACTAAAAGTCCAATTGTTGTAAGATTGCCAAGGCAATTTTGATGTGATGGACTGCAAGCAGTGGTGGACCAGAAAGGAGGACACAGTGAACATTTCTTGAATATATAAAGGTTAGTTGAGGTGGAACAATCATTTTCCCATCATTTTACTACTTTTTTTGGGGTATGATTTTTTCAATTGGCCATGACAGCCATTCCATGGCACCCATGGACATAAAACCATACATCTTTGGAAAGGGCTTGGATTGAACTTTCATTTGCTTTTTTTTTTGAACCTGCTAGCTTCAATAGTTCCTGTTCTAGACCAGTTTAAAAAGTGGACTTTTTTTTTTGCACCACCCTGTATAGATATAGGCTCAATAACTTGGGACAGTCACACTGAATTGAATGCATACATATTTGGTTTTTCATTGTCCAGCCTTTCCCTTGTTGGGCTTGATATTTATGGGAATGGTTTACAATGCTGATATATTTATTATTATTATCAAATTGCTCATCAATCATGCATGCTTTTCTTCTGTATTCAGTCATAAGCAGAATTGATGTATGCAAGAGTAATCAAGAAGCATAGGTGTAGCCAGAATTTTTCGTCACCATTCAGCTTGATTGTTCCATTTTGATTCATTGCACACCTCCAGTGGAGGAAGCAAGAGTTCCATGTGGTAGCCCCACTTTAGTCATTGATTAAGCTAGGAGTAGTTGGTTAGAGCCAACAGGTATTGAGACAACAGATGTTGCTCATTGAATGATTTGTTGAACCGTTCATGAAGGATCACCATTGTCGCAAAGGTTGAATATGGCAAATTCAGAATGTAACTCAGTGTAGGGCTGTGCTGTTTGAAAATGTGCTAATTTGCCATGTGTATAGATATCTGTTTTAATTACAAACAAGCTGCTTTTTTTTTATAATATTGCGTTGATCTTGTTTGCCCAAAGTGGATTCTCACTGAAGCACTCTGTGTATTGCAAATGGCCCAAGAGCAAAACTTTTGGAAAACCCCCCTCTGACCCAGTCTATGACTTTGGAAAATTCAATTTAAGTCAATGAGAAGTGAAGCCTCTTTTTCTAATTTTCCATCTTCACAACAATCATCATTTCTTTAGTCCTAGATTGTATGGGAAAGGTGACAATACTTTGATTTTGCTATCGACTTTCATTAGTCAGTTGCAGATCATTTGAGCTTGTCCATATCATTATCATCAGCTAAGGTATATCTGTATCTGTCCACCTCCAGGTTATTGGGATGAATGGAACAGGGAACAAGCTGATGAGAAACCAGATTCCACTCCCAATGTTGATGTTTGCCAGGATGGAGGTGGAAGTCTAAGTCAGCAGGTGGCTGCCATTGCTTTGGAGGAGCCAGTAAGTACTCCCTCTCTTGTTCTACTTACTAAAATATGCCCATAATTGAATGCCTGCATTTTATAGATACCAATCTAGGTCATGGGTTTAAGAGGACCCCTGTAATAATTCCAGTGTGTCATTCAAATCACTAATGTTTTAGGAAATAATTCCATCTCCTATGGGCCTCATTCATGCAAGGAAATCCAGGGCACTGTCTGATTTTAGTGAAGCACTTTGCATCGATTTAATTTTCACCTGATCTATCATATCAACCCCCTTAGTGCCCCTTGCAGGTGGTCTGTTGAACCGAGAGAAGTTGCATTGCTCCCTTCTGTGCTCATGTCAGACTAATACATTCATTACTATTTGCTGCTAAAAAAAAATTTCCTTTCAATTTCCTATAGACAGGGGTTTCTTTCCTGCTCTCCATCATTGGATGGTTTAATCATGTTACATGGTCAGGATTTTATTACTCCTGGTTTATGGATCCTGGATATCCTGGAGGATCATGTAAAACAGTGTAATAAAAACTTTTCTTATAACTAGGAACCTGAATGCACTGTGTGTGTTGAAGTATGAGGTGTACTCTCAAAGAAGACATATTTGCAATAAAAATTACAAAGACAGAAGTTTGCTTACTATGTAAGATCAATGTGTTGGTCATTTCTCAGCATAACTACCATTTGCGGTTATCAGTTTTAGCCAGCTTTGTGCCATCTTGAGCATACTGTGCTCACAAATCTTTTGTGGGGTGTTTTAGACACATATCACTGCAGCTGCCATCAACACTCTCATGATGTTTTCCATGCAAAACATGTTTCATTATGCTGAACAAATGAAAATCAGGGGCCAAATTGTAGCTCATTAAGAATGTGACAATTAAGAAAGCACCATGCCAGTTATAACTTCTTGGATTCATAATTCTTTATAACACTTTAATGAGTAGGGCATGTTCCAGATGGTACCATGCTGGCAAAGATGAATTGCCTAAATGTTGACTGCATTATGATTTAACCTACATATTGGCCCTACATTGTGCAGTCTTAGTCAATTTCTATTGTTGTTAGTTTACTATTAAAAATCTAATTCTCATTGCTCAGGGAGCACCCCTTATATATTGGGTCATACTCCTTCCATGAAGGAACCCATATAACATCATGGTGCAAAAGAAAGTGGTCATACTTTATGCTTGCAACTCCGGATGAATAGTACCAGTAGATGGTAACCAGTGCCAATTTTGACATTGGGCTAAATGTGTTGGGCATAACTATTATTGCACATTAATGTGGTAATTGACTTTTTCTTGGGAAGAAGTGGTGCTAACTGCTTCTTTCATAGGTTAGAGGCATCCATTCATCCCTAATACTTTCTGTCCAGAAAGTAATGACAATTGTTTGTATTGTTGCGTTTCTGCAAGTCGAATCGGGAAATCTCCCATAGACGGCTGATTGCCATACATATTTGCCAAAAAGATTTGGCAGGTGGGTAATGGAACACGATTGCAGTCTAATGGATATATGGACCAGGTTTATTCAGAGACTACTGATGACTACAGGCTGTATGAGATTCAGGGGGCTGCCCGAGAGGTACAAATCTTCTTGTAAAGATGCGAAGTCCAAACGACGTCTTGCTGTTCTCCAATGCTTCCGCACCTCCGGGTCTCGGGGGATGAGGAGGCAGGAGGCATATATACAAACCCTCCTCGATTTCGGCACTCACAGGCAAGGGGTGAAGGCGCGTGAAAGTGCATGAACGCGGACGCATGCCTACACCAGTTTACCACAGCCCTCTTTTGGCCCATGAAGAGTTTGCCACTCTCCGCGCGATTTCGTTAACAATGGTATCCAAACTTGCAGATTAATACAATTTTGCTTGGCCCAGGTTTGTTAATTTGGCGATAAAGGCAGGAGTCCTGTCCCGGTTCAGTTGCTGCAACGAAATTTCAGGTAGAATCGAGCTCTACTCAAATGGGTGCCAGCCTCAAGTGAGGAGTCGATTAACCGTGGAAATTCTAATGTCTGCAGACACCTAGGTCCAGAGACCTTCCTATCCATAAGGGAAAGGGATTACCGGTGCTACAATCTGGTAGCACTTCCACTCGAGGTTTCGATCAGCGATCAAACCGAGCCGACCAGTTGATTAACGACTGAAATTCTTCTGCCGTCTGGAGATACCAAGGTCCAGAGGGAGTCGTGGATCCTACATCGTCATTTACGTCCTGGCTCGAGGTTTGAGTGGAGGTCAAACCGAGCAGGTGGTACGTACACTGACAACAGAGCTCGAGGTTCGTGACCCGCTGACAGATTGGCGGCCGTTTACTCGCAAATGGAGCAGCCAGCGCCTTCTGAGCCGTTCCACGTCCTTTATGGGTGGATCCACGAATCCTCGGGTCAACCGAGCTCTGGAGGAGTCGTCCAGCCGCAGACTCTTGGCAGGCTCAAAAGCTTAGAGAGAGAGCTCCTAGCTCGATTGCCTGTTTCGTGCAAGTGACCGACTGCCTCCCCTCGAACTGAACAGTTTTTATACCTGGGAGGAGACCATAAAGTTGGGTCATTTGTGACCGTTGCAAAGAATTTGTCAACAAGAAAAGCAGGGGGGGGGGGGGGGATAAGACATGCTTATTAAGAGGCTCCCATATATCCACATTTCATTTTAGCTATAGTATGTTTGTAATTAAACAAGCAATGCACTTCTCACTGTTCATGCATTCAGATCAATAGGTAATCTCTGTGCTTTCTGATTTTCAAGTTGGTACATTGAGAAGTGCTTACAGAGCAGACCTCAAAAGACTATAAGCCTAGTGCAATGCGAGCTGTTCTCAACAATTTGGATATGATTATACGTGCTGAGAACTTTTGCTTCTTCGTATTCACACGACTCTAAGTTGGCATTGCAGCCATTGCCTGTCATATGGAACACGTTTGTTGCAAAGGGTCTTGTTGAGCTTGTTGAAGAAAGCCATCATGCCCTCATGGGAAAACATGCCCCCGTATGTGCTTGACACTTTTGGTGCGAATTGCTTTGTTGCCCTTGGTCAGTTGGTGCAGTACCCAAACTGATGCCACGTTGCACAGTTGCAGGTCTTGTGTGAGCACCTCATGGATCTCTTGCCAATGGGCATGTCTTTTTCTCCAGCCGCTAGCAGCTGCTAGCAGCTGCTAGCGAAAAAGACGCGTTGGCTAGGCACGACCACGTCATTGAATGACGTCACTCTTGGGCAAGCTGCTGGCAGCAGAACATAGCGAACTATGGGAGCGCTGAGCAGCTCAGCCCTAACNTTGGGCAAGCAGCCGGCAGCGGAACATAGCGAACTATGGGAGCGCTGAGCAGCTCAGCCCTAACATGACGTCATGGGATGCTGGAGGCCTCAGCAGAGCTAGCTGAGCCGCTGAGAAAAAAGACACGCCCAATGTTGAGCCACTTGGCCAGCTCTCATATAGCTCTCATGGCTCTCGTGTAGTCACTCAGCAGTCCTCATCTACCAGCTCTGGTGTCTCTGTGGGGCTGGTCAAGAAAGGAAAGCTCCTCATCCTTTTCAGCTGCTGAACCACCAGAAGACAGTAGACTTGTCTGGGGGGCCATTGCCGTGTGAACGCATTGAAGCAAAAATTATCAGCCATTGTAACCATACCCAAATGTTGAAAACAGCTTGCGTTGCAATGAGCTTTTAAATTGTCTTTTGAGGTCTACTCTGTAAGCATCCTTCTCAACGGATCAACTTGAAAACTGGCAATCACAGAGATTACCAATTAATCTGAATGTCTGAACAGTGAGAAGCACATAGTTTGTATAGTTACAAACTTACAAATGGTTCTCAATACTTTCCAGGCACTCAAATTAGTCATTCTATGTAGTTGCTTTTCTTGTCATTTACCCAGGATTCACATTAAGGTACGAAGGGAAGATGAAAATCGACCCCCCTAGAATCCAATTCTGGCTTATAATTATTGTAGAGGACCCCAAGGGAGGGCCTTGAAGCCACTTTTTGGCACTCTCAGGTCAACCACCTGACCGTGGCGAATGNCCTTGAAGCCACTTTTTGGCACTCTCAGGTCAAGCACCTGACCGTGGCGAATGGTCAAAGGTCACGATTTGCATGCCTCTCTTTGAAAATCTGTATCTCCCCAACCCTTGGTCGCAGAAACGTCAAATTTGCGCCATTTTCCTTGCCACAGAACATGTTAAATTACGAGCCATAAATTTTGCTCATCTCTCTGCTTCCCGAGACGCCTCCTAGTTATTTTTCACAAATGCAAACGTAGTTCAACGCAGTAACTAGATTATTCCTTTCCAGAAAACTTTCTCTAGCTCTGCCAGGCAATTTTTTTCGGGCACAGAAGCCTACTTATATGTAGGCTATGAGATGGCTATGAGATGTAAATAGGTCATCGGCCCACCAGGCTAAGGTGGCTTTCGGTACAGCCTTAGTTATATGAATCTAGAATGTGGAATAGAAAATGAATAGAAACGATGAATTCATTCATCGTTTCTATTTGTTGTGGTTCACCGTTTCCACTTCCAATAGGCTGACGTGGGATATTAACAAAAAGTGAAATAAAAAAAAGATGAGGAATGCTTATTCATGGCAGTTATTTATATCAGCATTTATTCAGTAATTCGAAGAAAATTACGATTTTATTTTTTGCATTTTGAATGAAACCTTGTCTTTCGTTAGCTTATTGCTTGAATTCAAGGAGCGGAGACCTCGTCGATGAAAATTATAAACGTAGCATGGATGAAAAAGTGTGTATGGGGGAAAACTCTGCGATATCATGCATTTCTGGAGTCTTTTTCCTTTTATTTTTTATTTCTGTTCTTGAGAAGTTGGGGCGGTGGGGGGCCACGTGCCCCCTCTCCCCTGGCTCTCTCGACAATACGCTGCTGATGAAAATAGAAAGAAAAGCAGTGGTATAAACTTGAGTCAGCAGCAGACCCAGCGCGGGAAAATGCGGGGTCCCCTGCGGCTAAGGCCACCTCTGGGTTCCGAAGATTTGCCCCTCACTTCATTTTCGATTATCAAAGTTATATTAGGAAAAAATGAAAAAAACCACTACATTTTTATTAAGCAAGGAAGGAGAGGAATTTTTGTAGGTTGTCCAAAGTTTTAGCGTTCGTATTCTTGGAACCTTTGCCACCAGCTCATCTATCACTTTCTTGTGATTCAACGACCTGCTGAACTCCCTCTCGATAGAGTATGGCTTGTCCTGTCGGGCGTTCTTGTGACATGCTTGATAAGTTATAAATTGTTTCATTTTGGAGAAGCTTCCTTCTGCAGATGCAACTCTCACAGGAGCTGTGAGCAGCATTCCAAGAACAATGGACACGTTANTTGATAAGTTATAAATTGTTTCATTTTGGAGAAGCTTCTTTCTGCAGATGCAACTCTCACAGGAGCTGTGAGCAGCATTCCAAGAACAATGGACACGTAAGGATACACGGGCCTGACTACTCTTGTGAATGAATCACGGAGTTCCAAGAGCATCAAGTGGCTCTGGTCGAAGCGTAGCCAGACTGCGAAGCTCATCGACAAGGTCGTTGATCTATAGAGGTTAACCTTGGCAAAAGGTATCTAAACATTGCACAGGTACCATCGACGATTAGGATTGTCACCCGTTCATAAATAGTATTGATAGTACATATTTCAGACACTTCGTAGATACTGCAAACTGGTCTAAATATGGACACTGTTTTGTCCATATTATAAACTTACGTGACCACACCCGCGTCCCGTGGGAACCGCTTCGCTGGTAACAACGTTTCAACGGACATCAATAACTCAGGTCTAATTTGTAATTAACAGTAAGAGAAAATAAATTAATAAAGGGATAACGTTCGAATTTCTAAAGGCCACACTTGAGATGAATAATAGGGGATGCCTCACGTTATCAGGGAACCCTCAACTGGATGTATGCAAATTCTGTCATACCCGCCTTGTAGCATTCAAGTGAAGCGCGTAGTTGAAGTTTCGAACACCCAGGTATTGGATAAAAAGACGTGGACATTCTGGAGCAGGGATGTTCCAAGGCTCGCCCAGGCCATTGCGTCTGCTAGCTGTGCTCTTACCTTCCCGTGCATGCGCACTATTCGAGTCAAGTTTGCTTACGACTTTTTGGCTTAGTCTTTGTTGTTGAGGCTCTGGCAAGTTTTGTGGACCTCATCAATTTTTTCCCTCAAGTTCGGTCAGAGGCCTAAGTCAACCTATTCTGTGGAATGATGGGTGAGTTGGGTCAGTAAGGGTAGCCGTCTTTGACCACGATTATTTTCTAATCCAACTGACCCATCATCCTACAAAATAGGTTCACTTTCTTGCGCTTTCGGCCAAACATAGAAGGAATGTGGCTCGCTTGATGTGCCTTCTTCCTGTTTTCTTTGAGGTTAGTTAGTGCATATAGCAAAAGCGCAAAATCACTGCGTGAAAAAGTTCGAGAGTTGAGTTTTTCTTTGGGGCATATTTCATGAGGACCGAAGGTAGGGAAGGCTGCTGGGACTGAACGAAAGAAGACCTAGGAGACGACCAGGGCTTGAACCTGAGCCTCCTGTTACTCGGTCCAGTGCGATACCATTACACCACAGAACACAGCACATACGCTCAATTCCCTATCACCGCACATATAAGGGTTTCTGTTCCAACGAAAACCAGCAGTCTCGCCCTCCGTTCAACGTGACTACACATTAAAATTACTACTTCCTTTCTCGTCCTTCGCAGCTAAAGTACACACCAACGCAATTGGCTCAAGAGCTTGCGATTGATGTATTACAGGCACCATTCGACGGGTCGGGAAGTCTTTCCCTCATGGATAATTGTTAATTAGCAGTATGGAAAAATGCAATTAGCAATCAGATGTAAAGGGCATCGTTGAAATCGAAGAGACTGCCTAGTCCGATCCAAGAGAGGGCACGAAAAAGGTAGCATCAAGGAAATAAAATAATTAACTTTTTAATTAATGAATAAATTAACACATTGGTATTTTTTGTGCAAGGTTTTAGACCATGACAATCAATTTGAGACCACTCTCACCATCACACGATTCCTCCTTCATGGTTAGGTGATTCGGTAAACGGCGTATTATATATTGAATATTTACATATTCCTGTGTCCACATTTTGTTTAGTTCAAATGTGGCAACCCTATCAATGACTCGAGGATTTCATGCGGGAAGGGTGGAGGAATTAAAATTAAAATCTAAATCTAAATCTAAAATATTCTTTCCATGCATTTGGTGGCAGATTTCGCCCAGCTCGGCCTTCTCGCCTGTCCAGAGTAGGAAGATATAGGTATATTCGTCTCATTCAGAGCTTGAATCTCATTCGGAATAACTAGCGGCGTTTCAACGTTTTTTCTCTTTTGCTTTCGTTCTTCCTATCTTATTATTTATTTCTTCCTCTTGGGGCTGGGGCCCCCTGCGGCCGCAGGGGACGAAGGGGTACTAGCGCCGGCCCTGGTCAGCAGTGTTCGTGCCAAGGAGCAGAACTTACTTGAAGTAGACTTTGAAGCGAATAATTGAATTTACGTTAAAGAAGTTTTGGGGCTGCTGAGCAAAAGCGCAGAATGACTTTGGAAAGATGCTTTCATCAATGACAGGGAAGGAACTGTCTGCTGTCTAGAATTATTCATCTTCAGCAGGGGGTCGAACCCACTTCTTGTTCGTATCACAGTACAAAATACATGAAAATCAGTCATATGAGTACTAGTATCTCCATTGGCGTGTCCAAGGGAGGGACGGGTTATGACCCCCCTAACAAAATGACACAATGACCCCTCCCCCTTCACTTGGGATATGTTTTACAGATTCGATTCTCAAAAAAAAATATATTTTTAATCATAAAAACAAGATGGGTTATCATTTTTTCATAAGTCAATCTTCCCATTTGAATTTTCTGGGCATGCTACTGAGTATCCCTCTCATCTGATCTTTGCTGCCCCTTTCGAGCGAGACGCTCAAGGTTTTCCGCTCTCAACCGTCGGCCGTGAATATCATGCAGACTTTGGGTTGAACACATTGATTTCTACTTCGCCTTCGATCTCGCTCACTTTATGTGAACGGAGAAGAACCATATGCAACAATTCATTGTAGATGGTATTCCCTGCATGAAATTGCATAAAGAGGGGAAAAGATGAATCCAGACTCGGTTGTTAATTTGTTATACAAGTACTGTACAAGTATATCTCAATTCGGTTTTTGTTGCTTTTTCGCCAAGCTAACTCGGGAAAAAAAAACCTCAGAATCCTGATTGTGTCCTTGGAGATGAGTGATATCTGCCGAGAAGTTAATCAAGTACACCGAATCCATATTACTGCCCTCGTTCGTATAAGGCAGGAGCGTCAAGCTCAAATCGGTTGACGTGTCGCATTCCTTATCCTGCAGATGCCTGAGGGCCGCACCCATACTTTCTTCACCGAAATTTGTGCTGATAGTTAATCCAATCGGATATAACAAGAACAGACGGCAGGTCGGATGAACCTCATCCGCGGGCCGTATGTTTCACACCCCTGGTATAAGGCAATTCCACCGTCACAAGGAGGAGTCATAAATGCCCCTCCTCCGAAAGTTGTAAGCTTGGACATGGAGAGAAATATCCCCAGTGAACATGTAAAAGTGCGCGAATCCGGATCGTACGATCCGGATTCGTAGGATGTACGCCTAGGAAAATACACGTTCCTTCGCAAAGGCACAATGATGGAACTTCCATGAATTACTCATTCCAATTCCGAAACTTAAATTTCAAAGGCCACTGGAGAAACGGTGACTGTAGGAAACGTTACTTCTGTCTGCCACTAATTCTGATAGCAGCAGGAATGATAAAAACTCTATTCAGCTGCAAGTATATATTCAATAGTGTAAGTTTCCAACGTAAAAGCTTCGAATTCCGTTGAGGAAAATACCTTTCCATTACAAAATGGAATTTCATAGAGTGAAAATATTCCTTGTAGTTTAATCGATATATCATTCTTAAAACTTGACGTATGAAGGGTTCACACACAGAAAGCGTGAACGAACCAGTGAAAACGAAAGAGTAATTCTGTACTTAGCATCAAGAATGGGAATATAAAAAGCGATGAAGTAGAGGGGACGGAAAAGAGACAGGAGACAAGAAGGCGGGTGCCAGGCACGTCCCTGCACAGAGGCTCAGGGAAGGGGAATAAGGAGAGAGTAGGTGGGAGAGGATTGTGCGAGCGAGGGAGAGGGCGCGTGAGCAGGGGGGGAATCCGCAACCGGGAACTGCGGGCTGGCTCGGCGTAAATTTTCCTACAGATTCTGTTTAAAATATTGTTATCTCCTAATGACTGGAATGAATTTCACAAATTTGGTGTCAATCAAATCCTTATACATATTCCTACATTTTATAGTAAGTTTTATGAGAATCCTTATGCCTAGAGAGGAGAAACAGCACATAATATAGCTGACACGCCGTAAAATTTCAAACTTGGGTTCAGTAAAATCTTAAAGGATCCGAGGCGGATGAACGGATTCGCTTGAAAATGGTTCTGAAGCTTCCCAAGAGGCTTCCCCAAGAGCTTATAAGTAGGCTTCTGTGCCCGAAAAAATTGCCTGGCAGAGCTAGAGAAAGTTTTCTGGAAAG
>CAJPEV010003223.1:4120-33252 GCA_905338385.1 Darwinula stevensoni | reverse complement strand
GGCTAGCGTCATTCAAAAAGAGCGTCCCAAACGGGACAAAGTTCTCCTTCTGCATGACAACGCTCGTCCACGTGTTGCGAAGATGACTCGCCAGACGATTTCGGAACTGGGCTGGGAAGTTTTACCCTATCCAGCGTATTATCCGGACTTGGCCCCTTCTGACTATCACTTGTACCGGGCCCTCAAGAACCACCTGCGGGACATGGCCTTCGACGAGATAGCACGGTTCGAAAGTGATGTCGGCCGTTTCTTCGCTTCGCAATCGCCAGAGTTCTGGGCAAAAGGGCATCGAGCAGTTACCCGTGCGTTGGGAACATGTCCTAGACAACAATGGTCATTACATTGTAGACTGAAAATTACATTTCAATAAAGTTATAAAATTTTGACAAATTTGCGCAGTGTTGCAATACTTTCTTTCCAACCCAATAATTTCCCGCTTCAACGTCCGCGTGATCCTTCTGTATTCCTCATAGTCCGTGGTATCTCCCGTCCGCTTGTACGCATCCCATTTCCGCTTTTTATCCCTGGTGAGAGCTTTGATTTTACCCGTAAACCAGACCGGTGACCTTGTTTATACACAGAATGGAGGTGTGTCATATTGTCCACGAAACCCAGCCTTTCAAAGGGAGAAATAGGACGACTTCATTTCCATCCCCATATATTTATTACGTACAAAGTGAAATCATTGCAATTGCATCCTTTTATATTCCCATATGTATTGACTGGAAAAGCAATCATCCTCAAATGAAATTGTGACATGAAAAAACACTGCCATATATGACACTAAAGAAAGGGATTGAATTTTGAAAAATGAAGGAACTATCTCGCTGTCTTCTTCCCATCCAAATTGCTCAGTAACGTCTGAAACAATTTGCACCCTCGAGTTAAGTCACACACAGGAGATGCGCTTATTCGAGGACAGTTGAATCGCATGATTCATTTGCAGAAACACGTCGATGAAATAAAGTGATGAGTGATCCTCGCTTCAGCCTCTCATGACTTCGACATCCAGTGACTCCACAGTCCTTGAAAAGGAAAGTACGTTTCATGCCAAAAGCGGCGTTTCAGCGTTTCGTCACTTGTGCACGACAATAATCAGAAAAACGTTGATGTCAGGTTACATGAATTGACAACCAAGACGTATTTTGGAACGATGGGAGAAAATCGCAATTCCAGTGGCTTGTTCACCTTTGACCATAACGTTAGTCCTTAGACTGTAAAATGTGACATCTAGCCTTTCATCCTTACGTGCACTTCTCCAATGAAGTAACAGATGTCAAATCCTAGCTATTGCCTAAAGGTTATCTTAGAAACCCTATCTGATGATGGAACATGAACACTGGAGCTAACAGAACTTCATGAATACCTGATGGTACCCACACTATTCGCATCAATTGAATATCAACTAAGTCGGGAGGCTATTCGTGAAGGAACTCCACATCTCATGATGAACTCTAAATGCAATTTTTTCGACTCATCACCACTGCTTATCAACGAAATATATAGAACCCTTCTGAATTTGTAATGCAGAGATTTTTATCCCGACTAGCGGTCTGTGGCCGCTACGCTGGCAGTCTAATACGTAGGTAGAAATTTGAATCGTATATTGTGAGCATAACGCCTCCTTGACAATCCTCTGTTAATCGCATTACCCATTCGGACCTTAACCGCTTCATTACATTTATACACATATAGCTTACAGTAGACAGGGAGATTCTGTTCCTAAACACCACCATCATGATATTCGAGCTGAATGCCATAATCGCCATTGCAGTTTAGCACGTTTTCATGAGGCTTAAAACGACCTTGCTGATGGGCTGTTAGCGTATGGTACAGACACCAATAACTCTGAAACAGTACGGCCCATTTCCAAGAACTTGTTCGACAACACAGAGGGAAGTTAGTGTATATGCGCCACAATGCTAGCGACTAATTCCTGAAGATGCTTCGCCGCTACATTAGCACCAGTGAGTAACACCTTCAGAGCCTCAGGGTAAAGTGTGAGTTATAGCAGGAGCATTTTTCCGTTGTGCCAGAAATATGAAACAAATGCCCCCTCCCTACATGAAAATGTACAGCCTAACAGTGCTCGCTGTGACAAACGACTGTAATAATTGAGATGACAGGAAGAGGCATGACAAAATGTTCCGAGTTCCGTGGTGTAATGGTAGCACATGCAATGTAGCAATGCTTGCCTGACCGGCAAGCAAGATGTCCGGGTTCAATTCCCGACGGCCCCGCGGCTTTCGAGTGCTGCGTTCCTTGCATCAAGGTGCTCAGCAGACTGCACGGCTCTCTATTCCGGAGCTAAGCATTCGCTGCCTCTTGCTGTTCAGCGGTCTGAGCGACCATACGCTCTCTACGCACATCTGCTTGCTGTTCACCACTGATTCTGGCCATTACGGCAAGCCCCGATTTAGGCACTTCGCACCGCAATTGCAGTGACAAACGTTGTTTCCGCGTCAGCACCAACCGTTTTTACCAGCAACAACAGCCTCATCGCCGTCCTGTGGGACCTCCTTCAACATTTCTTCTTCGCGTTCAACCTCACCTCGCAAAAATTCCCATCATATTGATGGGAGGTGTACCTCGTTTGTGCGACATATGAAGCAGAAACTTTTTTGACTATTATTTTGACTTGATCAATCATGAAAACTCAAATAAATCGGCCATGACATGAAAAGTAAACAGAAAACTGTTGCATGGAAGCGATGGCGCGAACCGCCACGCCTGACCTAAGAAAAAAAAAACAAAAAATACAACAAAGAAGGCATTCAAACGGAGAACTTGCAGTCGATCAGTGAAAACGTGACACGCATTCAGTTTTTATCACCCTTTGCTTGACACAGCTAAGTGCGTTGGATGGCTAAGCCTTTGGCCTAGAATGGCATAGCCCCATGGACCTGGCGCTTTGAGCGGTGGATGGCCTAGCTATGGCCTAAAATGATCTAGTCTTGTAGGCCTCGCGCGTTGGGGTGGCAGCCACCACATTTAATACTCTTGCATCACCGATTGCCTCATAAGTTATTAACATTAGCTTATGGCACAGGTTCACATTGATACTAAACGAGTATGGGCCATTTCTAGAGACATGGGAAATATACCCAGACTGGACATGCCAGTGGAAAATGCGCAGCAGACCCGCGCCGATTAGAAGGCGCGGCCGCCATCGCTCATGGCGCCAAGTCTAGCAGTCGACCTATGGCTTACCTTGTTATCATTTCAAGTCCCATAGTGATTTCAAATATTCACTTCCGTGTGCATGCTTTACCTGAACAGTGTGTATGCCCTACATCGAAAAAAGTGAAATTTTACCTCAATGGGAATCCGTTCCATTGCTTTAATGCGCTGAAGTATGCGTCGTTTTTGAGTCCATAATTGCAGACTGTAAGTCTAGGCCTACATTACTTCCAGTGACTGGTGTTTTCTGTACAAGTTAGTATTAATTTTACATAGTGCATTGTTATCATTTTGTTGCGACCAAGGAAGTGAGGATAAATCTCTTATCGGAGAATTGTAGGTGGTACGAATTCACGTGATTTGTTCGTGTTATGGTAGCTGTCCAATTTCAATAATTCAGTCTATTTGGTTCTATTGATTGGAAATTGCCAACAGTGTTTCTGAAGGAACAATTTATTCAGGGTGAAATACTTAACATTTCAATCTTAATAGCATTGTGCCCTTGACAAATCACACTGAACCCCCCCTGTAGGATATCCAGGCTTCTTGGACAATTATTGTGAACAGATGTAATTTAAATCATGGCTGCATGCAAACAAGTTGGTAAACGCTCCACAACCTCTAGCAATGTAAATACAATGGTTTAATTTTTGAGTTCCTTGGGTGTGTACTTTGCATGAAACAGTGGGCAGAGTCCTAATTGTTTATTTTCTCATTAGGGAGTTTGAAAAACAAAGGAGTCCCAAAGGAATGAAGTAATGATGATCATCATGGAACGAAGATAGTTTCAAAATTAGTCTCATCTATTTCTTGCAGATAAATCAGGAGCCATAGGAAGTAAAATAAAAAATTGGGAGACAAACATATCACATATGACAAATTAGAGCAGCTGAGGAATATCAGGATTATAAAGGAGGAGCAGAATAAACAACCTTATTGGCCCTTGAAAAGAATCACTTTGGAGAGTTTATGTCGACATGCTGGTCCCCTCATGGCAAGACTGTTTGATCTATTAATATGGTGGAGACGAATGGAAAAGAAAGCCTTCAGGAGGCTCTTGATGAGGGACACTGTGTGACTTCCTTCCAAGGGCTCAGTCTCATATAAGTGAGAATCTAGTGAATGGAAAAGAGATGAGACATTTAGGCTGCTCATTACCTCCGATTGTAATTTGCAGATTTGCATTTGCAGATTGTAATTTAAAAAGCAGCAAGTTGTTTCTCTTTACTGGCACCACGCCAGTCAAACTGCGTACAACTTTCTCTCCTGTCTTACATATTATGATTACATCCCTGGATGGAAAGGTGAGTCCCCCACAATTTTTTCTATTCAAACCTGACAAGCAGGTGGGATCTTCCAAGGCGTCTCTGCAAGTGGTGCATGAAGTTGTCTTTTTGACTTTGCGAACAACGTGGCCAGCAATATATGTGATCACGTCTTAACAGAATGATGTCAAACTCTTGTAGGCAGGGATGTAGTCATGATCAAATTCCTTTGAAACTGCCCTGCCAAGGGCAATATTGGTGATGCTGACAGAAGATGCCAAAGTGGCAGTTTCATTCTGAGGTGAGCAATTTCCTGTGCTCAAATGTCTTATCCCAAGGAGCAGACATTTTCGCAATGCACAACAGGACATCATTGGAGATGGATTGTCCTTGTGTCTGCCGCAGTTGCGAATTATGGCAAAAAACAGCTGCAAATGATCCCGGCTCCACTTGTATGTTGCAAAGTATCTACAAAGTGATTCAGTAAGAAATCTTTATTATTTTCCATTATTTTTTAATACTTTTCCTAGACCATGGTTTACCTAGCAACTTTTCATTGTAAGTCATTTTGGAAGGAAACTTTCTAGGTTTGGCATCTTGGCATCTTTAAAAGTTTTGTTATTGAGGTGCTTCTTTCTTTCATTTTAGCAAGGGACTTTCAAGAGTAGAAACCCAGTCTATTTTTATTGCCCTGATGATGAAATATTTCAGTGCTTAAGAGGGATTGAGCCGATGAATATATTACAGATTTTTTATGAGAAATGCTTCAATTAAGAGTGAGCAAGAAAAGGTAATATAAACTATCTGTTTGAACAGGCAGACATTCCTTCAGTATTTTGACTTATGTGAATAGTTTTCTGAGGTTATGCAAGAGAATTAGACTGGTTTTCTATTTGTTGGAGTCTCTGGCAAGGTTGATGGCAAAAAAATTATTGTAAAGAAAACTTCATCAACAGAGAATATTTCATTTTTAGGCTTGCAAAGTGAATTTGCCAGAAAAAGCCTTGTCCAGACAAAACCTATGACATGAAGTGCAGAGAAGAGTACTCACTTAGGCAAAGGGTTCTTGTTGCAAAGATAAGTTGCAGCCATATCCTGCATGCTTCTTATGCCAAGGAGGAAGCCCAAGACTGGTACTTTTCTTGGAGTTTCTGTGATGAGGGTCCTAGTATCATCCTTCAAGTGAAGGAAGGACTGCTCTGCCTCAAGGAAGAATGTCCTCCAGCCATTTTCAGTTGCTTGATGAAGAACTGATTTAAAACCCTTGGCAAATGGGTTCCTGGGATTCAGGGAGTCAAAAAGCCTTGAAATGTAAAAGAAACTGTGTGAAAAATCATACATCACAACATGATTCTCCTGAAGCTTGAAAGCAACTTAGACGAGTACTACTCACTCTTACCATTCTATGAGACAAATCCAGCGGGTAGTTGGCATTGAGGAGGCAAACTGAGGCAGTTTGTATGTTTCCCTGCAGTGATCAATGGCAACTGCTACAGATGAAGTAAGAGTTTGAAATGCAAACTGGAATTTCATCTTATTTCGCCAATATTCTAGGTGGTTTCGGTTCAGCTTGTTTGCGAGTCTGAGACCTTCTCTTTCATATAGCTCATGGAGACTTTTTATATAGTCCCATTTGATCATCTAGAAATGTTAAAATTCTGTGATATCCTTCTGTCCACAGCAAAATAATTGCAAACATGACTCCCTAGACATTTTGTTGCACTTTTGTGCAACATTTTGTTGCATCTCCATGCTGGCCATCAAGAAGGATCTTCTTATCTGCAAGGAGATTTCTGATCAGTTTCATCATATGACATATGTCAAGTATGGCAAAAACCTTTTCTTGAGGATCCTCTGGATGTTGAAACCAATTCTTCATCGAAGAGGAGCTCAAGATGACCCCTATGCTTCTTAGCATGGACAGATTAGATGCTGAGCCATCGCATGTGAGGGAAATGCACTTTACCGCAGTGGTATGCACTTTACCTCAGTGGCATGAACATGTATCAAGCACTCAAGAACTAGGTTTTTCTTGACATCGCCTGACAAGCTGTCACTGAAAACATATGGAACAGGTATTTTCCATGCAGCATTAATTGCTACAACCATTATCACACTTTGGCAAGAGGGGCATCATCACACCCAAGATCTCCATGCCCTAAATCAACAAAACCAACATTCTGGTTTCCATCAAAATCTGTTTGCTGACAAATAGCCATTTCATCCATCACCAAATTGCACAAAATAGGGCTGTTACTGGAGCATGCTTCTTCCCTCAAGCTGTTCAGTGCAATTTCAAGAAATCCTGGATTGCAGTTTACCCTAGAAATCCATCTCCGCAATGTTCGAGGTGCTGGCAATGAGAAGAATTCCTGGAGGAAGCAGTAGGCCTTTGGTGAGTAAAAATGGACAGTAATGGCAAACTGCTTGATAGATTCTGGGTAGTCAGAGGAATGTTCACCAGATCCTATGCTTATCTTCCGTTTCAGCGGGTCCTGGATGGTTCCTGTGAAGCAGTTCTCTATCAATGTCATGCCTTGCTCATTAATATCGTCCTTCAGGCACTCCAAGACTGCCCTCAAAGTCAATTTTCTGCCATCCCTCCTCTTCACTTTTTCCTTGACTAACTTCAGTTTCTTTCTCAATCTGCCTATTGTTCCTTCTGTTTGCTTGAGCTTCTGTTTATACTTTGTTGGAGTGGTTCTTTCTGCAAAAGAATGCTCAGCAACAACAGCTTGCATAACTTCCTAAACTTCAACTTGTTCATCAGGCAAAGGAACTATTTCCATGGGAGTTTCCAAGGTGGGTGAGAGAGTTGCTTCAGAAGCTCTACTTCTCTGACTGGCATGAGTCTGGCTTGTCAAAATCTGGAAGATCCAATTTCATAATCATGAAAGCCCCTCTAGAACCCAATATTTAAGCCTGAATGCAACATATTCAATTCAATCTGCATTACATAAGCTTTGAGGTAATTTTTCAATACTAAAATATGTTTTCAGGACGCAAAAGGAAGAAAGCCTGATACAAAGCAACACAGAATAAATTCAGTAAAAGCTTTCTCAACTGAAAACATCCGATAGTAATTTGTCTTGATATTTCACTCAGGGAATTGGTTTCATCTATTAGCCACTGTGAAATGCAATTCCAGACAGTTCCTGGGCCAACCGAGGTCCTTGTCAAAAGAGAGATTGATGGTATGAATGTACCTGGCAGTAACAGTGAGAGATATTATTTGGCTAATGAGGTAGGAGCTGTGTCTTGTCACTGGAGAGTAGTGCTTTTGAAAAAAAAGGAAGCACCTGCAGGCAACTGCTTGGTATTTAGAGGATAGGTTGTGATTTCCTTCCCTGAAGTGTTTCAACATTGAGTTCTTCTCATTCTCTAATGAAATGCCTTCAGATATTTTTTATGTATGTGTTTTTGCAGTAGCATTGTCTGCTGACATCTCCAAGAGAGCCCCACCTGATTTTTTAAATAGTAATTTTAATCATTCATTGGATATCCTGTTAGCAATCAAATCTGAAATCCAGCCTTTGGTTTGTCAGGCAAAAATGTGAAGAACACCTACTGCAATAACAATAATATTCTTATTCTCTCAATAGTGAAACTTTCTATTGCTAAAAAAAAAACTCTTGGTCATCATGCACAGGAAACAATTTGGGAACAACACAAGTCTCTTTTCAAGCAATCAATTTAACTCAAACCAGATGATTCATGAATTAGCCAATGCAATTTCCATATATAAAAGTAACCTAACCCCTCACAGATGTATTTCATTTCACTTCGGCAGGTACAATTATAATCTAAGTTCCAGAGCACTAACCTTAATTTTTTTAGGCAATTCTTTCTATGTCCTGCATTTGAGAATATGTCAACTCAAAATTTGAAGTGGTTCAAGGTTCACGTTAACTTGCTAAAGCGAGTCTCTGACTCATATTTTATTGGAGAGACTCATATTTGTCAATGAGTCCCATGGACTCATATGCTTTGAAGTCACCTGAAAATAGGCTCCAGGACTCAAGATTTAAAAAAGCTAGTGTGAACCCAGTGGTTAATCTAGTTTTTTTTTAATTTAGACCAGCAGTATGTGCAGTCTACCTTTTGATGCTTGCATGGGTCTATCCTTTGTAACTCAACCGGGCAGTTTGCCTGACCATTATGGTTTCAGTTCTCAGGGTTAAAGTCAAGCTAAAAAGCCTGTAGAATACAAAAGAGAATCAGTTACATCCAACCTGTGGTTAGTGAGATATTTCCCGAACTTTGGAGGAAAATAAATAACCTCTATTGGATGACTAAATCTCCATTTCAGGAATTATTCATTCAGAAGACACAATGCGGAACACGCGCTGGGCATTTTGTTAGCAATGTGCCTCAGGCGGTAGCATGCATGTGGTTGATGCCATCAGCAATGGCCGCCGGACCTTCAAATCGGCGTGAAATCTTTGACCGCCATGTCCAGTCTAAGTATATTTCCCATGTCTCTGGCCATTTCCAAGAACTTGTTCGACTTTAGCACAGACGGAATTTTGCGCATGTGCGGCAGAATACTAAATAATAATTCCTGAAAATGCCTCGCCTCCACATCAACACCAGTGAACAACAGTGTGAGCGTTAAGTGTGAGTTGCAGCAGAAGCACTTTTCTGTTGTGCCAGTAATGTGAAACAAATGTCCCCTCCCTACAGCAAAATGAACAGCCTGACATTGCTCGCTGCGCAAACGACTGTAGTGATTGAGAAGACATGGAGGAGCCTGACTAAATGTCCCGAGTTCCGTGGTGTAATGGTAGCACACGTGACCGGCAAGCAAGAGGTTCGGATTTAATTCCCGGCCGCCCCCGGCTTTTGACATCTGAAAGCTGCGTTCCTTGCGTCAAGTTGCCAGCAGGCTGCATGGCTCTCCTATTTCTGAGCTCAACATTCGCTGCCTCTTGCTGTTCAGCCTCACGCTCCCTACGTGCAAGTGGGTACTGGCCATCAGTCATTCTAGCCATTACGGCTAGCACCTCCTAAAGCACCGATTTACGCTCTTCACACCGCAACTGCAGTGACAAACGTTGTTTCCGCGCCAGCACCAGTCGTTTATTATCTGCAGTGACTGCCTCATCGCCGTCCTGTAGGACCTCTTTCAACTTTTTTTTCTCGTTCACCCTCACCCCGCAAATATCGCCCCCGTTTTGATGGGAGGAGCGGTCCGTTTGCGCGACGTATGAAACAAAGAACTTACGTTATTATTTTGATTTCATCAATTATGAGAACTCAAATAAATCGACCATGACATGAAAGGAAAATAGAAAACTTCTGTATGGAAGCAATGTCCCGAACCGCCACGCCTGACCTAACGGAAAACAAATAAATACAGAAAAAAACCCTCAGCAAAGTATTCATATGCAGAACTTGCAGTCGACCATTGATACCATGCCACGCATGCAGTTATTGCCAATCTATGATAGGTACAATTAAGTATGAAGCCTATGGCTCAGATTGATATAGCTCGATAGATCTGGCGCTAAAAGCGTTGGATGGCCAAGCCTATGGCTTATAATAGCATAGCCTCAAGGACCTGGCGCTTTGAGATGTGGAGTGACAGTGTTGTGTGGATTGCCTAGCCTATGACCTGAAGTGACAGTGTTGAAGGCGTCGCGCGCTGGGGTGACAACCACCACCACCAAAACTCATGGGCTCTTCGAATTAAATGATAAGACTAGCGGCCTCCGGCCGCTACGCTGGCCGTCTAATAGGTGGAAATTTGAATCGTCTATTGTGAGCATAACGTCTCCTTGGCAATCCTCTGTTCATCGCAATACCCATTGGGAACTGAAACGCTTCATTACATTTATACACATATAGCTTTCAGTACAAAGGGAGATTCTGTTCCTAAACACCATCATCATGTGAGCAATACTTTCAGAGACTCAGGGTAAAGTGTGAGTTGCAGCAGGAGCATTTTTCCATTCTGCCAACAATGTGAAACGAATGCCCCCTCCCTACATCAAAATGTACAGTTTGACCGTACTCGCTGCGGCAAGCGACTGTAGTGATTGAGAATGACATGGAGAGGCATAACATCCCGAGTTCTGTAGTGAAATGCTACCACACCTGACCGGGAAGCAGGAGGTCCGCGTTCAATTCCCGCCCCCCCCCCCCCCCACCGGCTTNGCAGGAGGACCGGGTTCAATTCCCCCCCCCCCCCCCCCCCCACCGGCTTTCGACACCTGAGTGCTGAGTTCCTAGCATCAAGTTGATCAGCAAGCTGCACGGCTCTCCTATTCCGGAGCTCAGCATTCGCTGCCTCTTGCCGTTCAGAGGTCTGAGCAGCCCTACGCTCCCTACGTGCATCTGCTTACAGTTCATCACTGATTCTAGTCATTACGGCTAGCACCGATTTAGGTACCTCGCACCGCAACTGTAGTGACAAACGTTGTTTCCGCGCCTGCACCAACCGTTTTTACCAGCAACAACTGCCTCGTCGCCGTCCTGTGGAACATCTTTCAACATTTCTTCTTCGCGTTCAACCTCACCTTGCAAAAATCGCCACCATTTAGATGGGAGGTGCACCTCGTTTGCGCGACATATGAAATATACTTTTTATTTAGGCTTTAATTTTAACTTCATCAATCATGAGAACTCAAATAAAGCGGTGATGAAATGAAACGCAAACAGAAAACTATTGCATGGAAGGGATAACGAGAACCGCCACGCCTGACCTAACGAAAAAAAAAACACTTTAGCAAAAAATGTATTCAAATTGAGAACTTGCAGTCGATCAGTGAAAACGTGACACGCATTCAGCTGGTAGTACCACCCTTTGATTGATACAGCTAAGTATGAAGCCTATGAAAATAATAGGATGTGCCGCAGCCTATGGCACTGACTGATATAGCTCGATGGACCTGGCGCTAAGTGCGTTGGATAGCATAGCCTCATGGACCTGGCGCTTTGAGGTGTGCATGACCCAGGATGGCATAGCATCATAGGCCCGTGCGTTGGAGGTGACAGCAACGACCACGTCCTCCACCACCACCACAAATACAGCTTTTGAGCTCTTCGAATTTAAGTATTAGATTAAAGTAATAAATTAGATGGTTTCGTTCCCCTCACAGCTTGATAGTGTAGTGATGCAAAAGCAAAAGAAAGGGGTCGACCAGCTTCTGTTCATCGATGGAACAGTTGATAGCAAGAAATGCAGCGTAATCTGGGAGAATGCCATGATTCCATCTTTGGAAGAACTACACCCTGACGTCATACCTGCAAGACAACTCGTCCATGGTTCGAAAATCAGCAGATGGAAGTGCTACCATGACCAGTCAGCAGTCTAGATATGTCGCAGATCGAGATTATCTGGGTAATTTTGAAGTCTGGCATCAGAAAGCGACCACCGAGAAACAAATAGGGATTACGGGCAACCCTGCATGAATTTTAGGGCGCTATCACTTCAGACCAATGCGCCCATCTCGTATCCAGTATGCTTGACCGATTGGAAGTCCTAAACGTCAAGAGGTGAAGTCACGAAGTATTAGTGGCGATGCCCGAACTATTTTGGAACGTGTGCCTTTATTCCCGAGAATTAATACTTTTTTATGTTTTGTAATATCGCGATTTGCTTTGGTCTGCAGTTAGCCCACATATTGAAGTTTTCGACCATATTGAGGGTGAAATTTTAATATTAATACGCGTTTCAGAAGAGACCATCCTCTGCCTCCACTTGCATAATTTCATTCTCATGGTTTCATTTTCTACATTCTGACACACTTATTTTTGCTTGAGACTCCAAGAGAACGAAAAGAATGAATCATCCCGTACCCCAAGGCAGCGAAATGAATAAATCATCAGGTAATCGAAGAAGACTTCATTCAATCATCGAACGATAGTGTTCATGATTCAATCCATCGATTGCATTAACCACAAAAGGATATGCAAGAACTCATAGAGTGCAAAAACATGTCCACACATTATTTATCTTCATGGATCTCATGTATTTCAGTCATCTGCTGTTCAGGGTGTTATTGTTGCATATATTCTGCACTGGATTCGACGGGTTCCCGAATTGAACGAGAACCACCAGATATGTCGCCACAGCTGCAAAGATCTGTTCAAAAGGGCATATCGAGCATCAAATCACGATCAGGACATGCATTTTGGACACGTCGGACACTTACGGATAAGAATAGTTGCTTGTCGACCGTGAATAATTCACAGGCGGAAATCCTGACGGGCGACGACGCCAAGGATGACACAAACAGCTGAAGTTGCTGCCTTGAACATTCATCCAGGAATTTTACTTCCACTTGTCTTGCAATTCTTGTCGTCTCGCCCGCCTGCCACGAAAAAAAGAACAACTAAGCTGTAAGAATGACTTCCTATTTACAGTACTTTGAAGTGCGCGAAAAATTATTTTCGGGAATCTATGTACATAATTTTAGTAGATAAAGGAAATTTAATGAGAGGGAAAATCGCTATTTGACAAGTCGCCCATTTCAAAGCCAAAACTGATTTTCTTATTCTGCTCACCATGTCTTTCACGCTCTGTCCCCAGGAAACCATGGCGTACAAAACACTGAACGCAAGGAGAGTCCGAAACCCATACGCCTGCAGTCCCAAAGCGAAGCCCTCAACGACGAAGGTGAAAATGTTCATGAGAAGGAAAAGCAAGCAGAAGGTGGACACGACTACCAGAATGACATTGAAGGCCTTCGAGATACCGATGACAAAGTCGCCCAACATGCAGTGGAGTTTAATCAATGGGACAATATCCGGGTTCTCGGAATGCTGAAACCCCGTGTTCACCTCGGCGAAGTTGTTCCTCACGTATTCCAACAGGTAGGCGAAGAGAAGAATCGGCGCTACCATGAATCGTATGAAAATGAGATCTACTACGACTAAATATGCCACTCTACCGATAGGGCCTTCCCAGTTATAAGTTGCGTTTTGAAGTATTATTTTTATTATACTAACAAGGCCAACAATGGTAACCCCGCAAACGGCAAACACGCGCATATGCCTGTTGTGGACCGGAAGTTTCAAAGACTCGGCAAACTTCTGGATTTCTCTGCCTTTCTCCAACAACAGCGTAAGTCGGCGTTGGAGCCGCAGATCTCCAAGAACCAAAATCACAATGAAGGCATGAAAAAGCATCCCGACAGCGAGGGAGAATGTATCGTAGAAGTTGAATTGCCCGAAGTTGAAAAGCTGCACACAGGAAACCCAGATATTAAGCAGGGTGATGACGACTTGAAACAAGGCCACGAAACCACTGTAGAGTCGAACCCATGGATTCCACCCTGATAATCCAATCCCAAATCCAATGCCACTCAGAAATCCTCGCACGATCCTCTCTCCTCCAATCGGCGGGAGATCCATTCTGTAGGTCTGGACTCTTCCGTGGAACAACGTCAAGTGATGAGAACGACATTGCACTAATTGAAGGGCGTCTGTGAAAGTTGTCAACAGCAATCGATTCGTCACATGTTATTTGGTGCCCCCATTTCTGCAGGCATCGACTATCCAAGAAAGACAGGATCGTTGCTGTTTTTATGATATGAATGGGCTAATTGAGTTGATTTTGAGGGATGGGGCACCTACATTGTCGCGCTCGTGTCCCTAATTTATCATTTTATCTCATGACCGTGCCCTCTACATGCAACAAATTGTGAGGAGCATACTTGGAAAAGATCATCACCACCATTGATCTGAGCTGTTTCCCATAGAGTTTTTGACTTTTCCACAATCTATGGCACCCAAACAAACACAAGCATGGCATGATATCGGGGCGAGAGGAAGTACGAAAAACTTAACATAGGTGAGGAACCTTGAAAACGAGGAGGGGGAGGGGGGTAGCGATTGAAATAAGATAAATTGGCTATATTCCAGGACAACGTGAAGGGAACCGTTGGGACGTCTTCCCACCTAAAAATGTTGCCCTCACGGTTGATAGAACATGAGGGGGCAGGGGATGGCAAGCGAACAGCTAGCGAGGCCCAGTGGTAAATTTCCCAAATAACAATAAGTATTAAAAAAAAGACAGGAATAATAGGCAATACCTTGTGAATTTTTTTGACGGAGGGATGTATTTCTGGAAGCGTGGGGAAATGTTTAAGCTAATGAAATAAAATGAGATAAAATCAATTTAAATGTATTATAATAATGAAACCAATATTGTCAGGAAACATGTCATTCACTGAATACAACATATTGGAATCACAGATCGGCCGTTGACAACAATCGCTGCTTCCGCTTGAAGAACTTTTTCTCATTACTCCTGACAGTTCTAAAAAAAATTATATTGCAAATTTCGACAATCCCATGCAAAAAATATACATACATATTGTTTTATGCCTGAAACTCGGCCTTCAGAAGCTGAACTTCAGTTCCGTTTGAAAGGATTGCATGTGAATTTCGTTAGAGAGCCATAGAATAATTTGGGAAATACGACGGTAACAAATGAAAAAACTTCACGGACCATCAAGGTCTAATTTTAACTTGAAATGGTTTTAAAATGTTGGTTGATATCTTCTTTACGCAATCCCAGCAAAGCAAATGGATATTGCGCCTTTGGATCATTTCCAAGTTTGTCCCAAAGTCTCAAAAAATTACCCTACGCTTTTGAGTTATGTGTGAAATATGATGGAACACGCTGAGTACCATGAAACAAAAAAAAGAAGGCTCAGCAGTTGAAAAAGATATTAACCTTATTGCGCCAAGCCGATTAAAGAGACGCTAGGAATTTCATTGAAAAAGGCCAGTGTCGAAGAGCTGACGATTAAAGGGTTAAGAAATGTTTCTTGTCCAAGCGTTTTTTTTCGCGTTCCTTGTCGAACTAAGGACATTTTAGTGCCATCTCTTCGAGTCTGGCATTTTGAAGCAATATGTGTAGTGTCGTCGTAAGCGATTCTGGCACTATAAGGTTAACAGCATCGAGGAAAAGCAAGGAAGTCAGCATAATTACCTGACTCAAGGAGTTATTTGAAGGGCAGGCTTGCAACACTTTTGGCTTTAATAAGCATTGCACATGACTGTGAGACTGTATCTAGAGACAGTGAATGTGAAAGAGAGTGATTAATTATACATCAGAGTGAAAATGGGCAATGCATGTGAACTGAAATGTTCATTGCTAGAAAATCTTTGCGTAGTCTTCGGAACAACTGGAGTAAGGGTAAACTGCATACGGAATCATGGGTATGACACAGGTGTCAACTCGAGTAGCAATGTGTTCGTAATTGTCTGTGATGCGACGGAGTAGATTGAAAGCGGTGAAGGACGGACTGCAACATTTATTGTAAAGTTCCTAGAAACGTTATTGGAATAGAAAATATTTGTTGGTGATCATTCCAAGATGAGAAACTCATAGAGAAACCAATATCCTTGATTTATTGCCAACACTGAGTTGCCGATTCCCTACCTTGAGAAAGGCGGAGTCTCCTCAGTCTCTGTATTGAAACACGTATTATATCAACAAAACTTTCAGGATTGTCCATGCGTGACCCTTGGCAGTCGATATTCTGGTTTCCTTGGATAATGATCTGCTATAATAGACTGAGATTATTTTAGCATATTTTATGGCACTGATGTTATTTTGCCTTCAGAGAATCAGTTGACAGGGGAGGGAAAAGGTGACACCATTCCATCCTGAAACACACCTGTTTGAAATAGGCAAAAATATTTCAGTTTGCACTGGTTGACTGTTACGTGATTGGGTGCTTCGGATTCCTCCTGGAAGACAGCATAAATTGCGTATATCAAGCAAAGCGGTAAGGATAATCTGTAGGTTAAAAAATTTGAAGGCCGAGAAATAGTAAACGAACTTGCAGCTAATGATTCTTTGAAGAAAATGTCGAATTCATGAGTGATAGCGTGGTGAAGAGGTCAGAGCTTCCTAATAGTTACCTAGAAGGAATTTCAGTTTGTTCAGCTCTCCTTATCTTTGGGGTTGGCTTAAAGGTTCGCTAAGGCATTACTGGAATTGCTACCATTCGTTTCCGTTCGCATTAAAAAGTGTTTCAGAAGGGGACAATCCACAGCCGCCACTCCCATCATGTAATTCTTTCGGTCTCATTCATTCGCTCTTTTCGCGAGCTTTTTGTTTGTGACTTCAGGGGAACAAGATAAATGAATCATCACTTGCTTGAAGATAATTTCATTATATTCAGGAGTGAGGTGTGGTCATGATACAATCCATTGATTGCGTGCACCGTAACAAGAGTATAGAGGAAATCGATGAGGGCGAAAACATTTCCGTGACTCATTCATCATTAGGGATATGGTGCATTAGAGACCATTGTGCAAATGTTGTTCCTAGCGATGTTTTTTCACGCATTCTCCACTGGATTCGACGGGTTCTCGAATTGAATGAGAACGACCAGATACGTTGCCACCGCTGCAAAAATCTGTAGAAAAGGGCACATCAGCATTAAATCACGACAAGCACCGGAAGTCTGTCACACAGACCCGTTGGAAGCTCACAGAGAGGAATAGGTGCTTGTCGACTGTAAATAGGTTGCAGGCGGAGATTTTGACGGACGAAGACGCAAGGGATGAAACAAACAGCTGAAGTTGCTGCCTTGAACATTCGTCCAGAAACTCCACTTGTATTCGCCTTGCGATTCGGGCTGTCTCATTCGCCTACCACGAAAAACCCCATACCAACACTTTTCAAATTTTATTCATAATATTTCAGTACATATCGAATTCCTTGGAACCAAATCTGAGGCGTTTGAGCTTGCGATATAAATTTTTTCCTGAGTAATCAAGAACCCTCAAAGAGCAAAAAATAATCACGGGAAAATATGTTGACCTAAAAAAACTCCCTCGAAAGCCTCGTTTTTGAATCAGTGGTTAAGAAGAATCTTCTATTAAAACCAAATGAACATTCTTCAAACTGTCCTCTAAAATAGAACAGCTACTTTCCCTTCGTCATAGATAAGCAGTTTCCTTTGCCATTAAAACGCGTAGACGAGAAAAAATGAACAATATGCAAATGAGGTAAAAATAGATTGCATTGAAAGTCACCAGGATATTTTTTGCTTGAAGCGGAGGTTTATAAGTTCATTGTTACTAAAATATGCCTACGATATTCCCCCATAATTATTATGGGGGAAAAAATCCAATAATTGGATCTCCCCCTTTCGCTCATCGCCGCAATTTGTTTTCAGCGCCCCTCATACTAAGAGATATTTCCTTATTTCACTTACCCTGTTCATCACGGTCTGTCCCCAGGAGACCATGACGTACAAAAGAGTAAACCCCATGACTGTCGGGAACCCAAATATCTGCAGTCCAACGATGAAGTCCTTGACGATGAAAGTGAAGATGTTCATGACAAGAAAAATCAAGCAGAACGACGAGACGACGACCAAAATGACATTGAAGGCCTTCGAGATTCCATGGATCAAATCGCCCAGCATGCAGTGGAGATTCATCAGAGGGACGACGTCACGGTTCTCCGAATACTCAAATCTCTTGTTCAGTTCGTCGAAGTAATTTCCCACGAATTCCAACATGTAGGCGAAGAGAAGAATCGGCGCAACCATGAATCGAATGTAAGTCAGGTCTAATACGGCATTATATACCACCGACCAAATCCCTTCTTGTCTGTTGCAGGCTGCAACTCGAAATGCTATTGAGAGGATGCTAATGAGGCTAACGATGCAAACTTCGCAGATTGCGAATACTCGCAGGTGTCGTTTATGCGCCGGAAGTTTCAAAGATTCAGCAAACGTCTGGATCTCTCTTGTTTCCTTCAACAGCGATGTCAGTCGGCATTGGAGACGCATATCTCCCAAAACCAAAATCAAGATGAAAGTATTAGAAAGCACCCAGACGACGACTGAGAACGTAGAGTAGAAGTCCACGTGCCCAAAGATGAGAAGCTGCAAGACGAAATCCCGGATTTTAAACAGGGCGATGCCGATCTGTATGGTGGTGAGGAAGCCGCTGTAGAGTCGAATCCAGGGATCACATCTCGATGATGCAGCACCAAATCCCATTGCACTGAGGAAAACTTGCATGACATTCTCTCCTCCGATCATCGACCGATCCATCCTGGAGACCTGGACTCCTCTATGGAGCGGTGTCAAACGAAGCGAACCATCCTCTGCTCTAATTGAAAGGCGTCTTTTGAAAGTCGTCGCCACTAATCGATGCGACGCATGCAAAAATCGATGCAACGCCTTTTGTTGCGGCATTAACCATCCAGGAAAGACAAGAGCGTACGGCATGTCTCCCTCGAATGTTCTAATTGAATCATTTTGACGGGTGGGGACACCTGCACTTACATTCCTCATTAGTGTCTTTGCCTATCTAATCATTGTGGCCATCAAATGCTATGTAATGAGGATAGATCTGGAAATGATTGGCACCTCCGTGAAGGTCAGACCTCATCCTGTAGAGTTAGTCTTTTGGTTTGACCAACGGAGCGTAGTCATTCTTTTTTTTTTGGGGGGGGAGCAAGGTTAATTTCAGGAAGATGGCTACATCGTGAACGCGCTAAGAATCCTTAACATTGAAAACTATATGGAACATTTTTGACGGTTCTGCTGAAGACTCAAAAATGAAGCAACATCCTGAGTGAATCAAGTAATTGGCTCATTCGGATGGGTGGGGAACATGAATTTTCGCATTCGCAAATCCAATATGTGTCTCTTCCTTTCTCAAGGTCAGACCCATCACCTGCTGTATACGAATGAAAATCGACATGGAAATCATTGGTACTTTCTTCTAGCTCCACCCTCATTTTTTTTAGTCCTACGTCATCAGCAAATGTAATTCCGGGGATGCCATGGAGGCATGGAACTATCTCAACTCAACAGCTAATACAAATTTTTCAAAGCGCTGATATGTACTATTTTGGCAACAGAAGATATTTCTTTATCAAATGCAGCCAATTTTTAAGTGAGTTGAATTTGAGTACCAACGCCATATCACAATCAAGAGAGATTTAGATAATTAAAAAATTGGCCATATTTTATTGTAGTCGACGAACAGTTACAGGAAGGTACTGTAGCACAATCAGTATCCAAGCAAGGTAAGTGTTGGCCTACATGTATGTGAAGAAAGGAGAGATCTGATGACTTCAGTATGGGACATAAATAATGGACGTATAAAATTTGGTAAGGTTGGAACTTGCTACTGTTGAAACTTTGATACAAAATCCTGTTGCTAGCGTTCTTTGAAATGCATCAACAAGAAAGGCAGTCTGACTTGAAGACAAGTCCGAACATTATTTTTCATAATAATTTTATTATCGCTTTATTATTGTTATGATTCAAACTATGGATCCAAAGTTGAAATGTGACCAGGTTGCGGAGATAATGTCATTTCCGTCTTTGAATTCATCACGGTTCCTGTCTCAATAAATATTGAGTGAAATGTTATGTTGCTTAACATTAGTCCATTAGTCATGAGCAAAGCTTAACATTTTCCAGACAGCTTTTCAAACCATCTCATCTCCTTTCTGGACATCTGTCTCCGTATGGCCACGCGGTGTAGAAAGTCAAAGCAGATGGTGGTGGCGAATCCAAGAATTTGAGACCACCGGCATGAATCTCGGAATAAGGTATGGATGCTCCAGATAAAAAGAGAAGTCATAACCAATATACTATTTCTATTATTATGATGACAAACAAGGCGCGATGACCGCGCCATCGCGCCAACGGCGGTTCATGTTCTAGGTTAGTGATTCATTCATTAATTTATTTTCAATGTGGCAAAAAGTATTTAAAATCAAAGACCAAAGACTCATCAAAAACTCGCTGATCAAAGAGTCATCTTTTGGGGACTTCTTTCACACCATGGCAACATGAATCAACACAAGACAACATGACCTGTTCAATTTTGGGGGAGAAATTCTGTTCGACTTCCTTTACAATATCCCGCATTCTCCGGACTGGGGACACCTGGCTCCATTTTCCCGTTTGACTCTTTAATTTTCCTACTTTGGATTTGTTGTGGACGTCTTTTTTTCAGTGCCTTGCTGTACTAAGATTAGGAGAAATATTTATCAATAACTTTCCTACTGAATGTATTTTCATATCTCAACCGGGAATGCACAGAAATGTTCACGTCAATAAGCATTTTAGAAGAGACTATCGACAGCCGCCTCCCCCATTTTGCAATTCCTATGGCCTCATTTCCACATTCTCTTCCCAATTTTTTCCTAAGAGAAGAAAGTCAATGAATCATCATCTGCTCGAATATAATTTCATTAAATTCAGGAGTGGGTGTGGTCACGATTCAATCCATCCATTGCGCGTACCGCAACACAAATTTAGAGGGAGTCGAGGAGTGAGAAAACTTTTTCATAAATTATTCTTTAGGAATTGGATGCATTAGTGACTATCATGCAACTGGTGTTCCAAGTGATGTTTTGGCACGCAATCTCCGCTGGATTCGACGGATTCTCGAATTGAACGAGAACGACCAGATACGTCGCCACCGCTGCAAAGATCTGCACGAAATGGCATTTCAAACATGAAATTATGACTCGAACACGAGCTGTTCCAAATTGTCCCATTGAAAATTCACCGAGAGGAATAGATGCTTGTCGACGGTGAATAGGTCGCAGGCGGAGATCTGGACGGGCGAAGACGTAAGGGACGATATAAACAGTTGAAGTTGCTGCCTGGAACATTCGTCCAGAAATTTCACTTGCACTCGCCTCGCCACCCGAGTTATTTCATTCGCCTGCCAAGAAAGTGACACTGTAATAATGAATTTCGAGTTGTATTTGTAAATATTGAATCCGGATTGACTTCGTACGACCATTCTAGGCCTGAGATTTAAATGATATTTGTAGAAATTAGGAAGCCATGGATAATTATAAATTTTAACAGGGAATTGCGTTGCTTTCAGCATTTTAAATCAAATAGATTCTCATGTTCTCTCGTTATTCTCTAATTTGCATTTCCTTATTCTACACTACAAAGCATCGAAGCTGCTGTCGCATGGACATAGGGAGTTTTCCCTTTCCACTAATAGGTAGACACGAGCGCAAATGAACAAGTTGCAAATGTGCTGGAAATGGAATCAAGCGTGACAGATAAACCGAGGTGTTTACTCGTGGAGTAGAGGGGCATCACTTCATAGGCATTTTCCATTTTCATGAATTTCTACAAGAAACTGCCGAAGTGTGAGATGATCAGAAGCGACTGGTGTATGAACTTTTTGCAGTCATTCGGTTCCCACCGAAGGAATAAGATCTGGAAGCACTCCCAAACCCACTTGGAAATCCTTGATAATGCATCAATTGTCTGCCCATAGAACCAACTCTGAAGCGTTTGAGTGGTTCCCATTATGTACGCTTCATTCCGTTTCCATTCCAACTGTAAAGCTTGCAAGGGTGGACTTTGGTACCCGAGTGTCTGATAATGAGCGGACCTTCCATTCTGATAAACGTGAAGTTGTTCAAATATGACTCGGAAATGAACGGGGAATCATGAGTTTGACTTCAATGCAACGATATTAACTGTAGGCATATACAGTATATACCTCGTAAAAAAAGTCACCAAATAATTTTCAGACAAGCCTAATAAGGTCGTCTTTGAATTTTTGGCATACATAAATACGCAAGTCCCTACAATGTACATATTCTTAAGCTGCTGGCATATGATGATGTAACCTAGCACCTGGTGATGGATTCACGGTCGACTACTAACGCCAATGGGACATGCGCAGTGGGGTCCTTTTCAAATATCTGCAGGGACGTACTGCAGTAACAGCATAATGTTGTCTTACTCTACAATGTGTTCCAGAAGCCGCTCACCATAGACAATCATCTTAGCTATTGTTTAATCATAGTATAGGTTTGATATGTTGTCCGTCTTGAATAATGCAGGGTTCAATCTTATTTTCCATGAAGTTTGAACATCTAACACTTCTGGAGTGATTGACTGGCATACATTCATAACTCAATGTTTGGGATGATTGAGATGACGAATATGCCCTGAGTAAACCATAATCACCTCGTCGTCAGTAGTTCATGCCATAATTAATCTGTAACAAAAGAAAACGTATATTCCATACGGTTAAAAAAACAAATTATAAATGGTGCGCGACTTCTGGAACACCCTGTACTCCAACGTTTGCAACGTGCAATTAGCAGGAAATGCTCTGAACTGTTGCCTAAAAGGGGCGATCCTTCTGCGCGATAATGAGAAGTAACACGCGGAACAAAGGATCACTGTGGCGATCGGCATTCTGGGTTGTATAAAATCAGAGAATAATATCACTACATAAAATGGAAGGCAATTCATTTCCTGATCGAATCACATCTTACTAATACATGTGGCGTCCATTCGCCTGACGAATGGCCTGCAAACGCGATGGGTATGATCGAAACAGGTTTTCGAAGTGATCGGTCTCTTCAAATTCCTCGTTTCGTAGATACCTGGAATATAAGAAATATCTATTCGAAAACCTGCTCCGACCATACCCATCGCGTTTGCAGGCCATACGCCAGGCGATTGGCGGGCCCATGAACTGATAATATTTCATTGGATCCGGAATAAAATTACTTTCAATTTAAATTTGTTGTGCTCTTTTCAGTTTTTTTCTTTTCCTCAGAAAAAAACTTTTGCAACACCCTGTATTACCTGGACATGAATGGCTTCCACGCCGGACCGCATCATTCTATGCCATTGGCTTTCACAAGCCTATGCAGAGTTGGGACATGTGTCTCTATGTATCGGGGAATTGTATTGAAAAATGAATGCAAATGATTGACACTCATGGAATTTACTCATTCCGCTTACACTGTTTTTCACGCTCTGTCCCCAGGAAACCATGGCGTACAAAAGAGTAAACCCAAGGACAGTCGGAAACCCGAATATCTGCAATCCGGTGATGAAGTCCTTGACGACGAAAGTGAAGATGTTCGTGACGAGAAAGATCAAACAGAATGACGAGACGACGACCAGGATGACATTGAAAGCCTTCGAGATACTCATCACCAAATCGCCTAGCATGGAATGGAGTTTAATCAGAGGGACGACGTCAGGGTTCTCGGAATACTGAAACACCTTGTTCACCTCCACGAAATTTCCACCCACGAATTCCAGCAAGTAAACGAAGAGAAGAATCGGCGCAATCATGAATCGAAAGAAAGTGAGATCTACTGTTGCAGAATGAGCTACCGAAAAAATCTGGTCTTGCCACTTGTGAGCTGCGTTCCGAAATAGTATTGCGAGGATGCTAATGAGATTAAATATGAAGACCTCACAGATGGCAAACGCTCGCAGGAGTCGTTTATGGACCGGAAGTTTCAAAGATTCAGCGAAGTCCTGGATCTCTCTTGCTTCCTTCAACATCGACGTCCATTGGTGTTGAAGTCGCAGGTCTCCCAGAACCAGAATCAGAATGAAAGTATTAGAAAGCACCCAGACGACGACTGAGAATGTAGAGTAGAAGTTGATATTGCCGAAGTTGAAAAGGGGTGCGCATAAAACCTGGATATTAAATAGGGCGATACCAATCTGTAGGACGGTGATGAAACCACTATAGATTCGAACCCAGGGATTCCATCCCGACGAAGCAATTCCAAATCCGATGACACTGAGGAAACCTTGCATGATCCTCTCTCCTCCGATCTCCGTCAGATCCATCACGGGAATTTAGACCCTTCAATGGAACGGCGTCAAGTGATGCGAACCACCCTCTGCTCTAATCGAAAGGCGTCTGTTCCGAGCCAGCGCCAGCAATCGATGCGACGTGCTATTTTCTGCCGCCCTTTGTTCCGGCATTGACTACGCATTTAATAGATGAACGTAATGCGTGTCTCCCTCGGAGGTGCTATTTGAATCGATTTGCCAGGTGGGGCACCCAAATTGTCGCACTTAGATCCATCATATTTGGGTTTGCGTAACTGGTGATTGTGCCCATCAAATGCGATGGAAAAAGGAGGATAGACATTGGATTGATTGGTATATCCATGGAGGTCAGCTTTCACCACGTTGAGTGAGTCTTTTTTTTCGACAAATTGAGCTGCGTCATTCTTTCTTAGTGGGAAAAGCTCATTTCGGCATTTTGGCAACGTCGTGGACCCGTAAAAAAATCCCCATTATAGAAAATTATTCAAGAACTTATTGACTTTTCTGCTGAAGAATCGACAGCCCAAAAGAGGGATTCCAAATCCAGGAGATTGCAAGTAATCTGTGAAACGCATTGAAACGGAGAGAAACACTCTACGGCAATTCAAAAAGAAGTTGCTTACGCTTCGTTTTCGAATATCAAAGCAACGTGGATTTTACTCGTTGCTGCCCTTCGTCTCAACGCCAACGAGCCACGAGATACAATTTCTATCTGTGTATAATCAACTAATAGGCCTATTTTGATGGGTGGGTATTTTCGCATTCGCACACCGAATTCGTGTCTCTTTCCCTCTCAAGGTCGTCACCTGCTGCGTATCGATGGGAATCGACATGGATATCGCTGGTAGGGTAAAATACCCATTCATGGATTGGTCACCAGTGATGGGTCACAGCACATAAACATTTCAGCAAATAATATTCTATAACACGCCTATCCCTGTTGCGACATGGGCTAGCAGCATGCAGGCACATACTTCATAAGTGTTCGTGCTACAAAAATGCCTTGTTTTTGGAGTTTTCCCAGTGGGGGGCGGTAGAAGTATCACAGAGATATCTGGTGGCCTGTTATCAACGACGCTTCCATGAAGTGTGCTTCGTGGCAGCAGAATCGGGAATCGACTCGTTCCGGGATTCGGCCCAAAGGGATCTCTCGACGTAACGCTCGTGTCTCGTTGAGTCCGCTGTTCGGCGATGGAGGAATTATTGATAGGCGCGCGCTAGGTTGAGGATCGACGGCGACATCTATATTGCAAACCTGTCAATGAATGGGATTCGAACGGAGTATCACCTCTAATTACACTTCCCATGCTAGTACTGCAAAAATGGAAATGCCTTCACCATGGGAATACCTCTGCTGGATCAAGAATTTAGATATATTGAATATTTTAACGCTAATATTGGCCCAACAAAGAGCCCGGTTGTAATCCCAATAATGGTCCAATATTTGGTGCCAATGTTAAGTCAAGATGTATATTCCTTGGCAGCTGATATTGTTCCAATATTTGGGTGCTACTGGGGACGGAGCTCCTCTTTCTTTTCCAAGAAAAGAAAGAAGAGGAACTGAACTTCAATCATGTTACATGGTGTGGAGACACCATGTAACATGATTGAATGGATGGATCGGGTGGATTTTCCCCTGAAGTGTATTCTAATTGGTAGATGCAGGGGAAGGTCAACTCTTGTACGATTCTTTATTTTCGCCCATCCATGGGACATGCATGTACATGGGAAGGTAGTTATATTAGTGCTGCATATAGAAATGTATCCATCAGGTAATGTTTATAGAGTGAAAAGTAGCTTCAATAGTGGTCCAAGATGTGTGCCAATACTGGGGCAATGTTTTTGCTGTATTTTCCTTTGTAGTCAATATTGATCCAATGTTGGGATGTTACCGGGATAGCACCAGATACTGGATCGACTTTGTATACGGTGGTGACACCTTCGTAAATATAGCCAGTACTAGAGGCCTGCGGCCGCTACGCTAGCCGTCTAATACGTGGAAATTGGAATCGTCTATAGTGAGCATAACGTCTCCTTGAAAATCCTCTGTTCATCGCATTACCCATTCGGAACTGAACCGCTTCATTACATTTCTAATATATATAGACGATCGTGACTGACTGACTGACTGACGCTAATTCTAACAATGTTCTAGAGTAATTAGAAATCTGAAACTTGGTACACACGTACCTACTGGGATGTAGAGTTCAGAAAAAATCCGACTTTGGAGGTACATGCCCTGGGGGTACACATTTTGGGGGAGAAGTTTTTAAATATATATATTATGACGGATTCGGATGGCATCGAGAGGCTTAACTAGATGTCCTGTGTTCGGTGGTGTAGCGGTAGCACACCTGACAGACAATCATGTGGCCCGGGTTCAATTCCCGACCGTTCCTTGGCGGTCTTTCGGCCTCTTATGCCTTTCAAGTCGCGTTACTCATTTTCACCTCAATAACAATAGTTTTCCTTTTGTTAAACGGGGAGACATGGACAGCTGAAACTTGCCATGGACATGCCTACCAAGACGATGAGTTCAGGAAAAATGTAAAATTTAAGATCCATGCCCTGTGGGGCATATTTTTAGGGGCCGACGTTTTCACGTAGATTTTTTTTTGCCCTGGCATATTGAGCTGGTGTGGAAAGATGAAACTTGGTACATAACTACTTATTGGGATGCTGCATGCAGAAAAATTCAGACTGAAAGTAAATGCCTTGGGGGCACAAATTTCAAAGGGAGATGTTTTCAAATCATTTTTGTATCGGTTAAACTGATTAACATGGAAAGCTAAAACTTTTCATGAATGTGGCTACTGAGACAAGGAGTTAAAGAAAAATGTTAAGTCTCGCATCCCCTGGAGGGATTTTTTCGAGGGGCAGTGTTTATTTTTTAAATTGTCGTGGCGAATTGGACAGAAATGGAAAGGTGAGACTTGGCACACGTATATGTGACATGCTATTGTTATTATTAAGTTGAAGGAGTATTCAGCTTTCATGCTGAATACTCTTTTTTCATCCTCCACTTTTCTACATACTTTTCATTCTCTTCCAGCAAATTTCGCAAGCCTAGGCCTACCCCATGGATGGACGCTTAGGCCAATACTACTCTCATGCACACTTCTCCTCAAAGGAAACGGGATGGAAAATAAATAGGTGTTGGCTTGCATTCTACAGATACAGTTCAACATTGCCGGTTCTTGCCCTGATGGGAATGATTCAGCAAGCTTATATCCAACCCTTGGACGACTGCTCAGGCCTACATTGATCTTTAATATTACCCATCTTAGCGTTAAATCTCTGAAGTGGCTTATGTGGTTATATGGCTCCTACTTTTTTGGAGATTGATATGCTATCAAGAGTGCCTCAGCCATAGACAGGAATTGAATACACCAATGGAACACTAAACGACGACCAGGATGACATTGAAAGCCTTCGAGATACTCATCACCAAATCGCCTAGCATGGAATGGAGTTTAATCAGAGGGACGACGTCAGGGTTCTCGGAATACTGAAACACCTTGTTCACCTCCATGAATATGTTCTTTGACACCTTTACTTTAAAGGTGCGAGAATTGAACCCATGAACAAAGGAGTTTGACCGCATTAGTAGAAGTGAGCATCGAACACGGATGCCTTAGATCGCAGAGCGCCGAAGGCGCGTCCATTGCGAGTTTGTTTGCTCGAAGGGCAAACAAACTCGCTAGTATACACATATTGCTTACAGTACACAGGGAGATTCTGTTCCTAAACATCATCATCATCATCATGATATTCCAGATGATTGCCACAATCGTTCATTAAGAACGGTTTAGCACGTTTTCATAAGACTCAAGACGACTTTGTTGATTTCGTCTTCCAAGCACATTCAATACTCTTGCATCACCGATTAGCTCATGGGCTATTAGCGTTAGCATATGGTATAGGTACCACTGTTTCTGAAACAATCCGGGCTATTTCCAAGAACTTGTTCGAATTTAGGACAGAGGAAATTTAGCGAATGTTCAGCAGAATACTAACGAATAATTTCGGAAAATGGCTCTCCTCCACATGAGCACCAGTGAACAACAGTGTGAGCGTCAAGTGCGTGTTGCAGCAGAAGCACTTTTCCGTTGTGGCAGCAATGTGAAACAAATGTCCCCTCCATACAGCAAAATGTGCAGCCTGACAATGCTCGCTGCGCAAACGACTGCAGTGATTTGAGATGACACGGAGAGGCCTGACAAAATGTCCCGAGTTCCGTGGTGTAATGGTAGCACACGTGACCAGCAAGCAAGAGGTCCGGGTTCAATTCCCCCCCACCCCCGGTTTTCGACAACTGAATGCTGCGTTCCTTGCATCAAGTTGCCCAGCAGGCTGCATAGCTCTCCTATTCCTGAGCTCCACATTCGCTGCCTCTTGCTGTTCAGCCTTAGGATCCCTACGTGCAATTAGATTGACAAGCTAAGTCTGAATCCTATGGCTCAGACTGATATACAGGGCGTTTCATTTAAATTGTACATCTTTGAACGCTCATATCTCTGAGAGGACGCAACCGTTCTTTACGAAATTTGACCACAATATAGAGCAACCTCTGGCAAATTATTGGACAGAGTTTCTTAATCGCAGCTCCATCTATTGAGTTGAAACACCGATTCTGACAAAACCTCTGAAACCAAGATCTTATCAACTTGATGAAATCTTTTAAAGCTCATCATTCGTTAGATAATGCCTTCATCCAGTGGTGCTGAAAATTTCATGATTGTATCTCATCTTACTAAGATATCAATCGTCAAACCTTAGCCACTTAACCCATCCGCTTACACTTAATACTCTCAATGCCATGGATTTTTCCGATGTTTTGGCCTGAGCCCCTGTTACCATCGCCCTGACGCATGAGGCCTACGGCGCAAGGCTATGACGGCTTTAGCGTTACCCAGGATGAACCAACGTGGAGGTAGCCGTCGTTCATCCCATGGGGAGTTTTTGGAAGTGGTTCCCCTTGCCTCCACGTCATCCACCATCAAGAATTCACAATCAGGAGATTATCCTTTGTGAAGCTTGATTTGCTTACCCTCAATCTCGATGCAAACCTGGCATCGGTTGAGAACCGAGTGGCACGCCTTCTGAACCATAT
>CAJPEV010003222.1:0-33277 GCA_905338385.1 Darwinula stevensoni | reverse complement strand
ATTTACACATAGATGCAACATTGTTCATCAACATTTCCTAAACGTTGCTGGAATATCTTGTGTTACTTGGGTCTGTTGTGAATATAGTTCGGGTAGGGACTTGCAAAATTCGTGCACTTCGTACCGTTCACGATCCTCAGTTTCGGTTTAGTGGAAAATATGGGTTTTTCTGCGACGATCAAAACAAAGAACGTTGACAGACGGTATGGGGATATTCAAACACTAAAATTAGGTAAAGACGTAAATGAATGCCTCTTCTGAAGTCAGTATAACGTTGTTATGCTGAAAGAGAAGATTTTGATTTTTCAGCTTAACATGACTCCGTGGCAGGTTTTTCCAAGTATCACAAAAATTGATGTACATGCGATACTCCATAAAGTAAGCCATTTCGCAACGCGACAATCACTATAAACACGTCTACACAAAACAGTATTTTCCTCACAACTGATACGAAGTAGTGACTTCTCACTATAGGGGTGAAGTCAGCAAGTGCAGTGAATAACATAAGTTCATATCGATATAGTGTGTTTTATTGCCGTACTATAAATTCAGTACGGGAACTTCATTGTCAGATCTCGTCTCTAAAGACTGTGTAAGAGGGGTGATCAAGCATAAATTAAAGTGAACATGCACTATGGGTGTGAAATATGAGGTCTTACATTGAAGGAAAAAGTAGCGAAGTTTTTGCTTGCATGGAAAAATTGCACCCAAAAATTTCACAAAATTCCTTTTTTTACTTTTTGCATGAGGGATATTTAATTTTTTTTCTCTTTCTTTCGGGACCTATCATGGGAATTCCATCACTATGCCCTTCCCTCCTCATGGATACAGAACCTTTTCTAAGAAGCCAGATGTATTTTCCAAGGAATCGTGCAAGTTTCCGTGTCTCCGCCGGGGGGGGGGGGGGGGTTCATACTCATACTCATTTCTGTTCATCTGCATTCCACAATCCCCGGAAATAAAAACATTGGGATGAAACATTACGAATATTTTCTCAAATCCCTATTCTTCCCTTTTCCCCATCTCAGGATTTCCCCATTTCGTTGGACCATGTGGTGAATCTAAAAAACCTATCTTCAGCTACTTGACAATGAAGCGACGGAAAAAAGTTTATCTTGCTATCTAGGCGAGCTGTTATGGCCACAACTTAGAAAGTATTTCCTTTCTAGCAGAAAGGGATGACTACGCCAGTCTAAACCTGGGGGGGGGAGTTCTTTCTCTGTGATGCAAAACAGGTTCCGCGTCGAAGACATCCATGTGCACATGGCAGAGGGGGATGGGGAGTCTACAGGTTGACTAGGTGTGTCGATGGATACCGCTGGTGGGCTTTTCCGTCTCAATTCTCAACCCGTTTCTTGCCGATTCTCGTCATGCGAGACGCATTATTTTCTTTTTTTTTCCCCTCAGTCTGGCGTTGCAAGGGGCGGGGTGGCACTGGATGAGATCATGGCTATGGCGACTACATAGAATAAAGATAAGGGTGTTCAGTGTCGAAGTTAATCCTCTTTTCCCCTCCTTTGTCAGAAATTCATACGATACGGCCTGGATTCCTGCCAATAGTGCCGGGTGTAGGCCGTTGGTGATTTCTCGATAGCGACCGAAATCGACGGGATCCGATGCTACGAGCATGGCAACTCCAGAAGTCGGGAATGTGCAATTGAGGAAGGCGACTCGGGATGGCGAAAAAAGAAATTCAAAGAGGACGAAGAAGTGCAAGTACCTCGTGCAGGTGTTTGGTTGCGGGTATCGCGGAAAAAAGATGAAGTTATGCCCCAAACACAAACACGACCTGTTACCGAAACTGTGCCACGTCCTGCGCCTACCAGAGGAAGTTCCCTTTCACATGGAGATCTACGACGAAGAATGGAAGGAGTTCGTCGACGTGGACTTGATTCGGCTGCCCGACGAGGCGACGCTGCGAGTGCGCTTCGGGGAATCCGAGGAGGTCAGTGCGGTTAGAGTCGATCCGTCGGGTCGGTGTCGCAGTGTTTCCTTGTTTTTGCGATTAGTGGAGAGGGGATTACTTTTTTATCGCTACTGCTGTTGGGGGCCTTCCCGTTGCAGCACGTTCGCTGCCGTGCTTCCTGGCTACTCGGCTCGATAAGTAAAGACTGGCGTTGATATCATATCGGTCTCTGCTCATGTTGAAGATAAATACTGCTGGAAATCGTCTAACTTGGCAAGTTTGTTGTGACCGCGAAGCATCGCAAATATTCCTGCTTCGCAAATCATATTATATGTTTAGGGAATGTATTTCTTGGGGCAAGTTTAATTTCACATGTTGCGAGGATCGAGGGCCTTGTCAGTGCCCTCTTCTGCTACGGATTCCAATGGATCTATCCATGCCGCATTTCTGAATGTTCACGGAACAAGATTCATCTGGTGTTTAGGGGACTCTATGGGTCCCAAACTGAACTCTATGGGGCATATAGGATCCTATAGGATTCCTTTAGGTTCCTATAGGATTCTTATAGGAATATATAGGAATCCTATAAGACATTTTCGTAAGGGCTTGTGAAACGAACTCATCATGCACAAGACTTTGGTTGTCAAAAAAAACAAGCAACATTGTTTTCATGCTCCATTACACCGGTCTTCTTTCCTTCGTCGAGGTGACGATAGAGGTTTCCACTGAGATGACTGGTACTTGGTCTCTGGATCATAGCCACAAACCCAATTTCAGTCTCCAGTAATGATGCTGGAAACAAGGTTTTCATCATTTTCTGTGCGATGAAGGAGTTCGCAGCACAATGCGAGGCGATGCTCCTCATCCCAAATCTCGATTTAGATTAATTTGGCATGAGCCATATGCAATGCTAACTTCAGCTCCCACTTCACGAATTGTTGATCGTCAGTCACCATGAATTATGCCGCGAACGCGCGCAATTGTTTCGTCAGATGATGATGGACGGCCGGAGCGTGGAACATATTCGTCAGAAATTCTGCCTCATTTATACTGAGAAAATCACTAAAATTTTGTAGTGCAGCTGATGATTTCTTCTCCAGATCCAGATTTAAGCACTTGGTAGAATTCCGTGGCCGTTTTTCCAAGTATCACACAAGTTGATGCACAAGCGATACTCCATGAAGTAAGCCATTTCGCAACGCGACAATCACTATAAACACGTCTACACAAAACAGTATTTTCCTCACAAATGATACGAAGTAGCGACTTCTCACTATAGGGATGAAGTCAGCAAGTGCTGTGAACAACATCAGTTGCTTTTTTTATCCATATAGTGTGTTTTATTGCCGTACTATAAATTCAGTACGGGAATTTCATTGTCAGATCTCGTATCTAAAGACTGTGTAAGAGGGGTGATCAATCATAGATTAAAGTGAACATGCACTATGAGTGTGAAATATGAGGTCTTACATTGAAGGAAAATGCAGCGAAGTTTTTGCGTGCATGGAGAAATTGCGCCCAAAAAATTCCCAAAATTCCTTTTTTTTTACTTTCTTGCACGAGGAATATTTAATTTCATTCAAATTTCAGAACACGAAAGTTTCTGGGGCTGTGAAGCGTTTGTCGAAGAAGCGGTACATGACCCTTATGCACCGGTTCCTCATGTACTGCATATTCCGTCCAGATGTTCTGCACGTCTTTCCATATGTCCAGAGGAAGAGCATCTTATGATCTTTTGCTGCCTGACGTTCTACATGAAAGGAAGCTGACACTACCATAAGTTCCGTGCGTTGCTACCATGAAATGAAGGATGTGTCCATACTACCACAAATCGAGAAGACCATGTTCCTCCATATTGACTTTCATGACAAAATCGGCAACACTGTAGGCAAACCGTACGTGAAAGGGTTCACACTTTCCACAAACGTTCTGGCGGGACCATAGAATAACTTTTAACAAATTGTTTCTGCATCCATGATGCAATTAGGGAACATTTGTTTATGCTGCTTAAGGCTCATCTTAGCTTCAGGGTCATGAGTTTAAGAATCGCATGGATATGACTTTCATGACATCGATATTACAGAGAGAAATAGATTAATACATAGGTTTAAACATTTCGACAATTGCATGTACCCTTTGATAGAATTATTTTAAAATTCGCCCAAACTAATTATTCAGCCTGTAAGGGGATTCTTTGTGAAGGGTCAAATTACCCCAATGGTCATATTCCCCCCAAGTTTCCCCTACTGTTTATTTTGGGCACCAGGGTAAGAATCGCAGAATACATCCATGTTTGTCGAATTGCCATGTGTGTCGAATACATCCATGTTTACATGGCAGAGGGGGATGGGGAGTCTACAGGTCGACTAGGTGTGTCGATGGATACCGCTGGCGGGCTTTTCCGTCTCAAGTCTCAACCTCTTTCTTGGCGATTCTCGTCATGCGAGACGCATTATTTTCTTATTTTTTTTCCTCAGAGTCTGGCGTTGCAGGGGGGCGGGGTGGCACTGCATGAGATCATGGCTATGGCGAATACATAGAATAAAGATAAGGGTGTTCAGTGTCGAAGTTAATCCTCTTTTCCCCTCGTATGGGAGTAATTCATACTATACAGCCTGGATTCTCGCCGATAGTGCCGGGTGTAGCCCGCTGGTGATTTCTCGATTGCGACCGAAATCGACGGGATCCGATGCTACGAGCATGGCAACTCCAGAAGTCGGGAATGTGCAATTGAGGAAGGCGACTCGGGATGGCGAAAAAAGACATTCAGAGAGGACGAAGAAGTGCAACTACCTCGTGCAGGTGTTTGGTTGCGGGTATCGCGGAAAAAAGATGAAGGTATGCCCCAAACACAAACACGACCTGTTGCCGCAACTGTGCCACGTCCTGCGCCTACCAGAGGAAGTTCCGTTTCACATGGAGATCTACGACGAGGAATGGAAGGAGTTCGTCGACTTGGACTTGATTCGGCTGCCCGACGAGGCGACGCTGCGAGTGCGCTTCGGGGGATCCGAGGAGGTCAGTGCGGTTAGAGTCAATTCGTCGGGTCGGTGTCGTAGTGTTTCCTTGTCTTCGCGATTATGGGGGAGGGGATTACTTTTTTATCGCTACTGCTGTTGGGGGCCTTCCCGTTGCAGCACGTTCGCTGCCGTGCTTCCTGGCTACTCGGCTCGATAAGTAAAGACTGGCGTTGAGCTCATATCGGTGTCTGCTCATGTTGAAGATAAAGACTGCTGGAAATCGTCTAACTTGGTTTGTTATATGTAAGTGACCGCGAAGCATCGCAAGTATTCCTGCTTCGCAAATCAGATTATATGCTTAGGGAATGCATTTCCTGGGGCAAGTTTAATTTCACATGTTGCGAGGATCGAGGGCCTTGTCAGTGCCCTCTTCTGCTACGGATTCCAATGGATCTATCCATGCCGCATTTCTGAATGTTCACGGAACAAGATTCATCTGGTGTTCTCTAAACGCAGGCCTACCAGAAATATCCCCGTCCCCAAAATGTTCACCCTCTCGAAGATATCCCAGAAATATTTAATACCTAATATTTGAAATCTATAATTTATGAGGATTTCCATCCGACCGATGGTTTCTCATGCAAACAGACGGTTCCACTCCAAGGGGATCGTGGATGCAGATGAATTATTCTCCTTTTAATCTGAGTGAGACCACTCGGTGAAATCTCTCGCAAAGTCACATGCTATATGTATTATTATCAGCACTTTTGTGGATGGTGTCGACTTTCGGAATTCCTCGAATTCAGCTGCCTTCTAAACTCTAGGGCGGCTCGGATCTTCACGGGGCTCGGTTCTAAGCCCGGCTAAAATGGAAATTAAATAAGAAAAGCGGGAAGATTCCGTTACCGGATTGGGGATATCACCTGATTAGAGACGACATATACGAGAATCTGTCGGAGACACAGCGTGACCTTCGAGCGTCCTGAAACGCTCGAAGAGGCGCACTCGGACCAAACACTTTCACCCCTCGCCTCGAATATCTTGGCGCTGAGCTAAGTTCCTCCGACAAGTGAAGGTGCCCCGAACCACATGGCCTGGGATACGCAGAGGAAGGTGAAATCCATGATTTCGTGGGATTCTTTATGCGAACTGAGAGATCATCCGTCTTTCAAGACGTCCTTAGCCTACAAGTCCCCGAGAAAAAAAAAACCCTGGAATCTCTCATGAGAGCATTTACCGATTGCCTAGCTCTCACCCATATGGAATGGAAAGATGCTCAGCGGCTGGAACGTGCACGATCTGATGAAGGAGTAAATTTGGAATTTTTACAGATTTCAGTCATGCGAGATTTTCTTTCTTTAGGTTCTGCGAAGGTTCGTTTCAGCAAACTGAAAGGCCGACCTCGCATTGCTGAAATTCGCAAGCATCATAACTTGAGGGAAGCATTCGTCGTGAGCTGTACTCCTCATCGAACTTATTTTTAGCGGTACAGCCTTCCACGTTACGTTACCTAGAGGGAATGCCGAGTCTCTCATTCCTAACAGATAACGGAAAAGCAGTGGAGCCAATCGACCCCACTCAGAGAGTGTAATAAAACGTGGTCATGTCGTTCAAATAAAATGCGCTTGAACATAGCTGTCATGGTAGAAGTACGTTTCCGTCCGATATCAAAATCCTGTTTTGTTATATGGCGATACGTCATAGCTGCACAATGTGTCTAGTAACTCTCCACAATCGTCTTGTTGTCTACCATTCCATAGATACCATAGGGAAACGGCAAATATTGCGATCAGTTGGCACTTTTCCCCCTTTTTCATTCAGCCAGTTCGCAGTATCCATAGCAGCCAGAAATCTGGTCTCAGTGCGCATGTGCAGCTTTCCACCTAGGTCGGGATGCCAATGAATGACTAAAACTCCACTTCCAAACTTCCATTCCATCCCTTGCGGATGACGGATCCATAATAGACAATAGTAGAGTGGCTGCTTGCGACCGCGTATGGTTGCTGGGCATACGAATGAAATGGCGTACTATGCTTCCAACACGTCGTATTCTCTTTTGAGCTCCATGCGACCCGGACGTGCGAACCATCGAGAACACCGTTTATTGATGGTGGTCCGGACCTATTTAGCCTTTGCCATACCAATAAAAGCTATTACTTATTTCAAAGTTGGATGATGGAGATGCGGTGAAGACAATTCATGAGGTATTGGAGCCAGTGGAATGGCAAATGTGTACTTGGGGTGGTACACTAGTTCTAGTTGCTCCCACTTCCCTTCGATGGTTCCGTCCCTATTGACAATCCCACCTCCGTTAAGCTTGATTTGCTTAGCTTTGTCACCTTAAGATGGCCAATTCTGACAAAAGAAAAGAACGTTCCCTTCGACCGTCCATGCATGAGCAAAAGCAAGAGTGGTGATGCAACACTGGCTGGTAGAGTTGCCACTCTCTGGAGGAAGAGGAGGAGAGAGAGGGAGAAGGGGGTGGTCCGGCTCGGGTCCGATGCCGTCTCCTTCGCCTCTCACCAATGCGAGAGGCTTCGAAGCGTCCCATGAAGGTCCAGATGATCTAGCTTTTATTGGTACTGACCGCTCGGTTAAGCGAATGCAATTGCTGCTTCTATAATAATAAAATGCGTATATATGATTCCGTTACAAATTAGATACGCTGAAAATTTATCGTGAGGACGGTTTAATCATTTCTAGGGTGTATTGCAATATGGTTAAGCCATCTGTACATATTTTCATAGGAAACTGTCATGATGGCAATGCTACTGACTAAATTGCCTAAAATATCTGAAATAATGAATGCTTTCACCAAATTCTCCATTCGAAAACAATTAAAGTCGATACTACGGTAAGAAAAGTGACGGATAAACTGAAGCTTATGTGGCCATTATAATTATTATTCGACTAACCTTGTTTGAAGGTATGAATGAGTTGACCCCTTTGTACCCCCCTAGTGATAATTTGAGAAAAAAGTTTGACTCTCAGATTTTCACGTTGCTCCTTGAGATGATTCTCGTTGTTGATTACGTGGTTGGTATGAGATGCAGTGCCAAGGTTCTAGAGCCACTGTGTTCAACAAATTTAACGAATTCGAAAAGTACTGCAACTGATACTATCATACAATTTGCGGCTCCTGCCTTCCTTGTGCAATATCTCGCTATGTTGTGTCCTCTTTATCATTCAAAATGAAGACGGAACCCTAGAAGAGAGTTTTTCAGAAAATATAATCCAATTAGGTAATACATGATACAAATGGGCTCCACGGAGACAATTATTATAATTACCAATATTTAAAAGGAATACTCTTTAAGTGCCTTGCAGTTTTGGGATGTGATTATTCTTGAACAAGAGCAACTTTTGTCCATGCGTAACTGGACACCTGAAAGAGGCACATTTCTTTGCCAGACAATTTCAGCTTTCATGTGGCTGGTCGGATTTAATAGATGCTGAATAATTTTTATGCGACGGCTACTTTTTCATTGTATTTCTCCCAGGCGGAAGGCACAGAAGAGGAAGAAGATGACGAGACTGCGGACGAGACAGTGGACGAGATAGAGGACGATGTACAGGACGAGATAGAGGACGATGTAGAGGACGAGGTAGAGGACGGGACACGGGAGGAGGCAGAGAATAATGAGAAGGACGAGGCAGAAGATAAAGAGAATGACGAAGTAGAGGATGAAAAGAAGGACGAGGGAGAGGATGAAAAGAAGGATGAGAGAGAGGGTGAAGAGAAGGACGAGATGGAGGTCGTGGCAAAAGTCGTGGCCAGGAAAGAGGCAGAGAATGAAGAGAAGGACGAGGCAGAGGGCGAGGAAGAGGACGAGATAGAGGAGGATGTAGAGGACGAGATAGAGGACGATGTAGAGGACGAGATAGAGGACGATGTAGAGGACGAGATAGAGGACGATGTAGAGGACGAGATAGAGGACGATGTAGAGGACGAGATAGAGGACGATGTAGAGCTGCTCTATCTCCTGCTACATCTCCTGCTCTATCTCCTGCTACATCTCCTGCTCTATCTCCTGCTACATCTCCTGCTCTATCTCCTGCTACATCTCCTGCTCTATCTCCTCGATGTAGAGGACGAGGTAGAGGACGTGACACGGGAGGAGGCAGAGAATGAAGAGAAGGACGAGGCAGAGGATAAAGAGAAGGACGAGGTACAGGATGAAAAGAAGGGCGAGGGAGAGGATGAAAATAAGGATGAGGGAGAGGGTGAAGATAAGGATGAGATGGAAGACGTGGCAAAAGTCGTGGCCAGGAAAGAGGCAGAGGATAAAGAGAAGGACGAGGTAGAGGGCGAGGAAGAGGATATGGGAGAGGAGGAAGGAAACAGCCAGAGTGCGAGGGAGTCATGGTTAACTGCTCCGAATAATTCTAGAGGCAATGCATTTCCACGAGGCATTGAAACCGGGAGGCGAACCCCCCCTCGTCCTAGAATCAGAAAAAAAATCCCACACAGTCCCAGCTTCAAGAAGCGGCAGGCCCCTGGTATCTCAAAGGTGACCCTTGCTGAAAAAATGAGGGACTCGGCGGACTTGATCCAACCTGGGGTCGACGGGGAACCGGCCATCTATGAACTCTGGAAATCCGTCGTGGTGGAAAATAAGTATCTTGGAATAGTGAAATTCGACATCGGACCACGGCTTCGGACGAAACAGGAAGAGAGGGTTCTCATGATCGTGGGACAGACCGGTGCAGGTATAACTCAACTCAAAGCACCAGGAAAAGTCTGGAATTTCTCAGTTTTTATTCCTACCTATTTTATCATGGGAATTAATTCATCCCATCGTAATATTACAGACATAAATCCCTGTCACTCCTATTGAAGGATACACCCGATCGATCGTTGTTTATGCAATACTATTGTATGGGTACATTATGGGTAGAAGTAGTCCTAAAATAAATCATGGGCGTACGATTTCCAACTTAATGTTTATCCAGTTGCCAGTTTTCTTGAATTTTCATTCTTTAAACTTTCCAATTAAAAGCTTAGCCGTGTTCCGCTTCAGCCAATGCAATAATAAAAATGACATTAAAAATTGTCCCCTTTCATCAAATCGAAAGTACCAGTCGTATTCATATATTTGCTGTTTAAAAAAGTTATTTAAGATTCGTTAAGGCATGACAAGGAATATTCGAGTTACTCACTTTAATAATTGCTATTAAGCCCTGATGATACATTACAGAATACGTGGACTCCAACCCCTCCCTCAATATGCTTTTCAGCTTGCCTTTAATTATTATAAAGACCCTACGAGAACAGAAGACATACATGATATCCGAATTACAATAAATAATAAATACAATGTCAGTTGCTTTAAGCATACTAAAACCCAATCCTATAATATGATTATGCAACTCTTTGGAAGGACCGACAACGAGACCTGACTTCGCCTCCCTTGCTTTGTAGTGTTTTTTTTTTCCTGGAACATGGGGATCGAAGTATCCCGAACTGGACGACTTTTATCTCTCGACCTTGGTTCCCGTCGGAAGTTGAACCTTGCGCTATAGTGCTTTTTTTCTCTAGCATGGGGGCCGTCGAACACCTCATTTCCGACGCGACACAAGGACTCACTTCCGTTCCTGTCAGTCCTTATTTTCTGCAGGACGGAAATAAACCGGATTATGACCTTTTAATGGTTTTACGTTATACTTTTCTCTACAATCTTCTACCTTCCTTTCTCTGGTCCTGAAATGAAAATATATTAAATAAGATGGGAAAGCTCAGTCCAGTTGTGAGCCTCCTTTTATTTTAGGAGACCCGCATTTTGGCACCTAGTTGAACAAAATGCCAACTTCAAAAGCATCATTTTTCAGTTACGTTAGAAAATTACCCTTGATGCCCTTGAAATGATTATGGGAGGATGGAGAGTTCTGTGCGCTTTGAAGCATCCGCCAAGAAGTTTGGGAGAGAACTGAGAGCTCTGGCTGCGGCCAAGGCACCGCGCCCAACGCTTGGGTTGTACCCGCATGCGAATTGTGATCCATATCCTTCAGGGCTCACAGGTACTCATGCCTTCCCCCCCGTTAGAAAATTTCAGATCCAAAATGTACAATGAAAATGACCATTTTGGTTCAAATTCGCCACGAAACGAACTCTGCCGGTTTCTTTTTCATGTCTACCTCCTTGCCAATTTTCGCATTGGTCAGGCCAATATTTTTCTTACCTATCGCTAGACAACCAACGTGTGACACACGGACAAACGGGCGGACAGGATGGGACCATAAGTAGTCTATTTCCTTTCAGGAAAGGAGGCCCACTAAAAAAGGGCGAAATAATGGGAAGGGAAATAATGTTTTACTTAAGGCTAAGAGTTTATTCAGAACTGGGAGTGATGCAGGTGTGGAGGTGGAAGCGAAAGAGGGAAACGCCCCGGCTCGTCAAAAGACCGTAGTCATGGGTGCCTTTCCCATTAGTAAGACTCTAGCTTCACGGGGACTTGCACTTTGCCATCCCATGTCGGGTGGATCTCACAATGGTGGGTGGGGGCCATATGACGGTCCACCACGTGCCACGGAGCCCTACATGCATTTAGCTCTTATTACTAAGGAAAATATACTGGGAATATGTAAAGCAATACGCGGAAACCCTGAGAATATGCAATACATCATGCAAACGTAAGCAATACAATTTCCAAAGGAATTAGTTACATTGATTACTTGTCCAATAGAGTTTAGAAGTAGAAAAAAGACGGAATAGTCGTAGAATGGAGTATGAAGGAGTTTGCTTTGCACAAAATTGACTTAGACAGCAAAATGGATTATCACCTTACCTCATGTTTTCCTTTATTTATAACATATCATCAAGCGAGAACTTGCAAGAAATTCTCGGATACCAGAAAGTAACTCATTAGCTTATTTTCGAAGCACTTAGATTTCAATGATAATTGCATTTTTAGGCCCTTTTGATTGACACCTAATATTCGGCTGGGGTTCCGAAACCCTTATGTTTATGCAAGCTACTTTCAGGCTAAATTTGTTTCATTGGGCAGCATTTCTCATAGAAGAATTTTAGATTTCTTTAACGCTATCCGAAGAGTGCATGATATTGCTGGGAAATAAGACTTTTGCCGTCATCGCCATTTTGTTATCGTTCACTCCTTTTTCAAGCGTGACCCTCTCTACTGGAATTTGACATCCCTCAGGAAAGACAACGATGATCAACGGTCTGGCAAACTATGTGTATGGTGTCCGGTGGGAGGACGACTTCCGGTTCAAGATCATCACCGAGAAGGGCGACGTGAACGCGGATGACAGGGCCCACAGCCAGACGAAAGGGGTCTCGGCCTATTCCTTCAACTGGAAGGAGGGGATGACGATCCCGTACACGCTTACTGTCATCGACACTCCTGGCTTCGGAGACTCCGAGGGCCTCCGCAGGGACGAGGAACTTGTTGTCAAGGTCAATCTCTGATCCCAGCAATAATATTAGTAGTTACTTAGGAGAGACATATCGTGTTGGCTTGATTGTGATAGCGGGAGCTTTCACATCGTCAGCAGCAGGGGTTAACCTTTCCTTATATTCAGATCCATTTATTTGCTCCTTTTCCCTATGCGAATTTTTATAATTGAACTTGATTTCCTTCACCCGCTGCCTCCCCAGATATTCCTTAAGAGGGTCTTGCATTCTCAAATGGCTATCAAGTCGATTAAACGCGTGCAATATGGTTGAACTACCCTGCGAATCAGTGTAGTCCAACCATGTAGTTCACTGTAGTCACGTTAAAGCAAAGTTTAGGCTTTCCACGTTCCTACATTTAAGAAATAAATAAAAAAAACTATTAGTAAACATCTCCACCTGAAATTAGTGTCCCCATGGCATGCATTTGAAAGCAAATCTGTACACCCATGGCATTTACCTCGAAAGCCTGAATTTTATTTTTTAATTTTATTTTTTAATTTAACCCAGCACACTAAAAGGTAGATATTTACCAAGTTTCACCTTTCCATTTCTGCCCGATTCGCTAGGACAAAAAATACTTGAAAGCATCAACCCCAAGAAATATGCTCCCATGGCATGCATCCCACATATTTTAGATTTCTTGAGTTCAGTGTCTCAATGGGCACGCCTAAGCTAAGTTTCAGCTTTCAATGTATCTCCGTTTTGCTGAAGCAAAGGTGTATGTTCAGTTTCGGCCCTTAAACCAACGTGAAATATGTGTATATTTCGAGAGGGCGTCCTCAGCCAAACCTAAAGAAATTCATTTTTTTTCTTCAATTTTGAGCAATTGGAAAAAGTTAGATTTGGTTAAGGTTAGGTTAGGTTAGCCTATTTTTGGCCTTTAACCGATTTTGATGAAATTAGGATTTTTGTTATCTGGTCCATTTCTGAACATGAATGGTACAATTTTTATCCAAATGTGAAGGGTTTCAAAAAGTTAGGTTAGGTTAAATTATTTTACTGTTTTCAAATGGAACTTCCAATAAATGCGTTCTGCATAGCTAGCAACTTAGAATGAACATAATTTTCGAAGTACTGGGTGAACTTTATCTAGGAATTGGAAAATATCGCGAAAAGTTGTAATGAATAATACTTTATGTGAAAGTTAATGATTCACATTTACGTGAGATTTTACAATATTCAATTGAATGGTTTTTTAATTGATTCTTTCTTGGTATTCTGCATTTCCCTTCCCTCTAAACTTCTGAAAGTATTGTTATGATGAAAACCTCATGGAAAATAATTTCATCCTAACCTAACCTAACCTAACGTAAGCTAAACTAACTTTTTCAAATCCTTTATGTTGGAGTAAAAGTGGCATTTTATTACTGTGCAATGGACACCCTCTCAAATGATATACGATTCATTGAATTCAGTTTAAGGGCCAAAATAATATTATATTGGGCATCCTACTTTATATGAAAACACCTCCCTCCTTGTTGGGTGCCTCCAGGGCATGTACCTCCAAAGTCGGACTTTTTCTGAACTCTACTGACGACCCGACTCGTGCTTCCTTCCTTTTTTATATTTATGGCTACATAATTTAATATTTTCCCTATCTTAGATAACATAAATAGATAAGATTCCAGTCATGACACGGAGTTTCTATGGTCCCAGACCAGAGGAATGATGACATTTAAAAATTAAATGTTAAAATTAGTCCCGATCCAACCCGAAGGATCTTGAAAACTTCGGCCCTAGACGGCACGAGGGTCGCGTCGTGTCGGGGCGAAGGGGTCGGGCCAAGGTCCTTGTAGTGCTGTAACTCCCAGTTACTGCAATAGGGAAAACAGCTGCTGTTTTTCCCATGGAACATTTGAACTCCTTTACTCCCTGAAATGTTACAACATGGTTGGTACCACGCCTAAGAATAACATGTTTCCAAACGCGTGAGTGTTTATTTAAGTATTTGCATGTTTGTAGCATAACATCACTGATAAACGAAATCTTCGAGTAAATATGCGAACTGAAGCATTCGAAAAGACGTATTATAGCATCATCAGTGTGATCACGAATAATTAAGAATATGAAAAAAAAAACCAATGGAGTTCAACAGTCTCACTCCAGCTGGGCTTGCTCCCCATAATCTGACGTTAAGGCGTGGAACAATCATCATGCTTATCAAAACCTAAAAGGTGAGGAAGGCCTTTTTACGGACTTCCAGTCTAAATTGTGCGACTACATGAGAACTGCTGAGTCAACGAGGTATTTTGAAGTGGAGGTATTGACTGGCGAAGCTAATGGACAAAGAACGTTGCTTCTACGTGTTCACTTGGCTAAGTCAGATCTGACGATGCCTCTCACGATCAAATGGCGACACTTTCCAATCCGTGTTCCATTAGCCATGACTATCAGCGAGAGTCAAGTGCAAATATTCAAGCGAATTGAATTCTACCTTACAGAACCTGTATTTTCCCACTAACACCAGCGTTTAGCTTTCTCGAGAGTACAGCGCTTCGAAACGCTAAGGTGACTATGGAGCCTGGACCTCGATAAGGCCAATACCCAGGCAACCATGGCAACTATACACTGAATGTAATGTTCGGAGAAGATACTATTTGAAAAAATTGAAAAAGTTTACAATTTTATTCAACTTAATTTCTATAGTGCATAACAATTTTACGTGTTCTTCAAGAAAAATCAAGAGATCAACTTTCTATAGCTACTCTTCTAAGGTTGAGTTCAATATTGTCACGGCTTAACCAAGAGAGGCGCGCGGTTCTTCCGGTGGCCGCTAGGTGGCGCCTTCAGGGACTCCGCAGGTGTAATGTCAACGTGATGACCTCCCTTTTAATTCTCCTTTGATCCGTATGAAGTCCCCCTATATTGTAATTTGGACAGTGGTCGTCCCCAGTGTATGAGCAAGTATTTGGAGATCCGGTAAGCTCCGCGCGAGAACCCTTAAATGATCGATTGTGTGTTGGGATGTGCGCGGGAGTAGTCCTGTGGCCGTATTCAATATAAATCGTATCTCAATCTCCTATGCTTAAATTTGAGCAGACCACTAACTTTTCGCGGCTAAGCACCCTACTTGGATAGATGACCCAATTCAATAACACACTTGCGCATAGTATCTAGCTAAAGTAGGCTGCTTAAATCTAAGGGAGGGTCCTCCATCACTTCTTCACTCTGCTCAGGCATAAGTGGACTGGTGGCATGGCCGCTTTCATGCAAATGAACGTGTTCTACAGAAGGGCTTTTGCTCGTGAAAGAGTTTTTCGCGACAGAACCAACCCACTTGATGCTTATTATGACTCCGACTTGTACAGGCGGTATCGGTTTGACAGGAGCGGAATTATTTTCCTCGCCGGTCTTCATGAGGACACAAAGGCAGTTGCTCCCAAAAATAATCACATCTTAACTGCTATTCAAGTCAGTGTTGCTTTGCAGTACTTTGCCAAAGGATCTTTTCAAACTGTGTTGAGTGACTGTGTAGGAATCTCTCAGCAGGTAGGTAGGATAATAAGGAAGGTTGCACTTGCCTTGAGAGCAAGGCTTCACATTTTTGCGTCACTACCCACTGATGGTCAACTGGCACAAGAAAGGAATGCTTTCTATGCCCTTGGTCAGTTCCCTGGTGTGGTGGTGTGATCGTTGGTACTCATGTGCAAGTTCAAGCTTCAACAGTGAATGATGGAGATGATGTCAATCGCAAGGGATACCATTCGATGAATGTCATGTGCGTTTCCAGCAGTTATTATGAGATCACATATATATCTTCATGCAATGAGTTAATATAATTTTTTTTAAAAGCACGCTTGCTTGCAGAATTTTCTCGCTAGGAATATCGATATAAACCCCCATGTCTAAGATTCAAATTACAAAGTACGCTTTTCACGTGGACTAACCGGCCGAAACAAATGTAGTAAACAAGAAATTAGGGAAACTTTTTACGTTTCGAATAGGTTTGCAAATAAAATCTAAAAACCGATTGATACTTACCAGTTTTCCTACAGGACTTCATGTATTTCACTATTTCAGCACGAAGTTTTGGGATCATGTTATGGAACTTCCTTTGCGTGTCATTGACGTAACTTTTCGGCCCTAGGCTGGCAGCGTTGATAGCGTCGTTGATGTGCAACCACGCATGATGCTTGTCTTCAGCTGTAATCTTACCAGACAACTTCAGTCTGAGCACTTTCGCCTCTTATTGATATTTAGTCAGTCGCACCACTCGCTCTTGTAGACTGAAATTGGTTGAAATTGGCCTTTCGCTTGGAAGCCGACATGTGTACACGGAAGGAACAGGGCCGTTCCAAGACGTAACACCTGCCCTGCGTCCCTTAGCCCTCTGCTAAATTAAGCAGCGTCCTAAGACGGATATTGAATGACTGAATTGAGTACCCTGTTAACCTTAGCAGACACCGTAGCAGGATTCTAGGCTTACTTTTAAGAAATATATTGAATATGGCCCCTGGACTCTCCAGGACCAATCTCACTCGAACTCCCAAGAGCGGGCCTCATGGTCCCATTTCTACTTACTTGTCCTCATGATTTTCCGTGTACGCGATTAATAAATTATTAGTTATTGTCACCTGGCACCCGGCTGGGATTTTCCAGACACTCATACTCCGTCTAAGTAATTTTTACTTAGACAACGTACCTACAGAATATAAAGTATTTTTGGTAAAATCTGCACATTTCGCGCAATTTGCGCGGGGCTCCGCTTGTATAAAAAATATAAACTGTAGATTCACCGAGCAAAATTGTTTCCTCCTACAGATGCGGGAGTTCTTCGAGATATGCGGACCACATGGATTGAATAGTTAGGATAATAAGGAAGGTTGCACTTGCCTTGAGAGCAAGGCTTCACATTTTTGCGTCACTACCCACTGATGGTCAACTGGCACAAGAAAGGAATGCTTTCTATGCCCTTGGTCAGTTCCCTGGTGTGGTGGTGTGATCGTTGGTACTCATGTGCAAGTTCAAGCTTCAACAGTGAATGATGGAGATGATGTCAATCGCAAGGGATACCATTCGATGAATGTTATGTGCGTTTTCAGCAGTTATTATGAGATCACATATATATCTTCATGCAATGAGTTAATATTATTTTTTTTAAAGCACGCTTGCTTGCAGAATTTTCTCGCTAGGAATATCGATATAAACCCCCATGTCTAAGATTCAAATTACAAAGTACTCTTTTCACGTGGACTAACCGGCCGAAACAAATGTAGTACACAAGAAATTAGGGAAACTTTTTACGTTTCGAATAGGTATGCAAAGAAAATCTAAAAACCGATTGATGCTTACCAGTTTTCCTACAGGACTTCATGTATTTCGCTATTTCAGCACGAAGTTTTGGGATCATGTTATGGAACTTCCTTTGCGTGTCATTGACGTACCTTTTCGGCCCTAGGCTGGCAGCGTTGATAGCGTCGTTGATGTGCAACCATGCATGATGTTTGTCTTCAGCTGTAATCTTACCAGACAACTTCAGTCTGAGCACTTTCGCCTCTTCTTGATATTTAGTCTGTCGCACCACTTGCTCTTGTAGACTGAAATTGGTTGAAATTGGCCTTTCGCTTGGAAGCCGACATGTGTACACGGAAGGAACAGGGCCAAGACGTAACACGTGCCCTGCGTCCCTTAGCCCTCTGCTAAATTAAGCAGCGTCCTAAGACGGATATTGAATGACTGAATTGAGTACCCTGTTAACCTTAGGAGACACCGTAGCAGGATTCTAGGCTTACTTTTAAGAAATATATTGAATACGGCACCTGGACTCTCCAGGACCAATCTCACTCGAACTCCCAAGAGCGGGCTTCATGGTCCCATTTCTACTTACTTGTCCTCATGATTTTCCGTGTACGCGATTAATAAATTATTAGTTATTGTCACCTGGCACCCGGCTGGGATTTTCCAGAAACTCATACTCCGTCTAAGTAATTTTTACTTAGACAACGTACCTACAGAATATAAAGTATTTTTGGTAAAATCTGCATATTTCGCGCAATTTGCGCGGGGCTCCGCTTGTATAAAAAATATAAACTGTAGATTCACCGAGCAAAATTGTTTCCTCCTACAGATGCGGGAGTTCTTCGAGATATGCGGACCACATGGATTGAATAGTGTGAACGCCGTAGGATTTGTGCTGCCCTCTTCCGCTGTTAGGCTGACGGCCGCACAGAAGTATATATTTCACGCCATCACCCAATTGTTTGCTATCGACACGAAAGAGAAGTTCGTGCTGCTTTGCAGCTTCTGCGATGGGCAGGAACCGGCGGCTATCATCGTTGTTAGGAATGCCAAGCTGCACTACCAGGACTATCACACCTTCAACAACTCCGCCATGTTCGCTTGTAGTAGAGATCCCATGCAAAAGATGTTTTGGGATTTGGGACACAAAAACAACAAGGCTTTCCTGGAATCTTTGGACAAGATGGCGCCTGTTTGCCTCGCCATGACGAAGAAGGTTCTACATGATAGACGAACTCTCACTGAGACCCTGAAAAAATTGCAGGAACAAATCCCAAGAGGTGAGAGATTTTCCTGGAATCTTTGGACAAGATGGCGCCTGTTTGCCTCGCCATGACGAAGAAGGTTCTACATGATAGACGAACTCTCACTGAGAACCTGAAAAAATTGCAGGAGCAAATCCCAATAGGTGAGAGATTTTCAGATGAACTGAGGACAATTCCTACAATTGTTTCATTAGTAGTATTAATGAGGCTCTTCGTGCAAGTTTCAGATGTGTTTGTTGCTCTGCACGAGTAAAATCTCGTGAAAGGTTCAGCTTCGAATTTACCACAAAAAATTGCCGCAAGTGGGAAATGCGGGAAATTAGTTCTGAAGTGTCTGTTCTCAAACTTCATCCAATAACATAAAAAATTGATATTCATAAGTTATAAGGATATAAGAAAGAGAATTGGACTCGAGTCCCTCCCTAACGCCAGCCCCTTAACCCATGAACCGCAGGACTGGTTTTCGTAAGCCATAACCACACCCGCAAGAAACTGACCCCTCCAGATTTCTAAAGCTCCAGCTTTTGCAAAATCTGATTCGCGCTTCATCATTACTTCTGGGCAACTAAGGAGCGATATATGAAAAACAGCTTACGTTAGGCAACCCTGGGACAAGACTCATCACAATCTAGTAGGCGGATGGAATTTTACACATTGTTATGCCTAGGGGCGCTTCCCGCCTAGTCAGGGAAACACACCTAGAAAAATGTCTCGCAGTTTATGGGCTAAGGGGAATATATCCAGGCATCTTCTGGCACTCCATTTGTCTCTCATTTCGCTATCCATATCCCCCATTACGTTGCCAGTATGATCCATTAGAGGGCGCATCTTAATGAGTGTTGCTACTGAATTGTGCTTTAACCAGCTTTCTTTCTTTTCAATGGGTGGAATTCTCTTGTTTTTTTCTTTCAGCTGCATCCAACATAAGTGTTCTTCAAGAAAGATGCAGACAGCTCACAGAAATGAGAGAGCAGGTGGCTAAAGTCGTGGATGTCGCAGAGGAACGAGCGAAGACTCATCTTGAACAGGAAAGGGCCATGAACTGCAACGACTGCAAGAAGACCACTTGCGAATACCCAGCAACGCATTTAAAGCAAAAAGACATTAAGTACAGTAAATGCATGATCCGGAACGAACATAAGAAGATGATATGCCGTAAATGCGGCTGCTCCTGGAGGAGTCACTGTCTGGAAGCCAAACGGTACGAAGGAAAGTCGGTATACAGGCATAAGGGACAAGACAACTCAGTAGAAGTTGCCCAACGAGTTCAGGGAATAGTAACTCTCGAGAAGGGTGTTAAGGCACTTACCACTGACATCAAGAAAAACCAAGTGGAGTTGTTCGCCCGGATCCAGCAGGCGCATAAGATCACTGTCCGTCTGAAGGAAATCGCTCTCAACCCGAATCCCTTGACCATGGAGGAATATATAGAATTCCTGATCGAAGCTGAAAAAAAGGACGAACAAGATGGGTTTAAGAAGCGGATCGAGCACTTGGAGCAAGCGAAGAGGGCATCGATTTTATGCAGGAAGATCTTAAATGAGAATGGCTCGGCTGAAGCCATTATGCCTGACGTCATGACAATACTGGAGAAAGAAAATATTGATTTCGAGACACTGGACGCCGTGGAAACTCCAGTAGCTACAATTGACCAACCCAGTAGCATGGTGGAAACACTCAGGGCTCTCTTCAACTCCATCATTAGAAAAAACACGAAAAAGGCAAAAATCGAAACATAAGGCTTTTAATTTAATTCAGAAGGCTAACCAATATATTCATTATGTTGAATGTTATTGATATAGAAACTGTTCATACATGACTTTTTCCATTGCGTTTCTCTCGGAATTGTTCTGCATTTAATGTTTGTGATACATAACGAAGTGATGGTTCTATGTATATGGGCATCAACTGCTCTGAACGGTCATGCCTCATCCTATCAGATCGCCGTACCGCATCGCGAAAAGACGATTTGGAAGCTATATGTGGAAAACCTTGAGATTAATACTGACTTCATCGGTCCATGTCCTGAACCTTGCCTTTCAAGTTTGGCAGAAAGTTATGGTCGAAGAAGAACTTTGTCTTTCACCGCCATACATTTTGGTGAAACCAATATATTCATTTCCCCTCGCATGGAAAGAAGTAGAAAAATGACACGTCTTCGCAATATTAGCATCTCCACATCAGACACATCGTGCAGCTAAGGAGGTGGGGTTAGACGTTTACATCGATCAGGATTTTCAATGAATGTTGCGCCTGGAGGAATCTAATGAATAATATATGCTTGCTCTGATGGAAGTTCATCAGGAGTAATGGACTGGCGCATTCTGATTTCTTAAGCTGACAATTCAAGCGTACCTTATGTTAGAATGATCTACCTTCCAAAATATTGGATTGAGATATCAATCGACATATATAACTTGCTAATCGCGCCTTCGGCGTTCCATTACCAGGATAGTGATTCGTTCAATAATTTATTTTCAATGTTGTAAAAACCTATTAAAAGTATGTGCCCATCGGAAAGTGTATCGAAAGAGAACAAACATATATTTTCATCGGAATAATTACTCACATTGTTTCTTGTGTGCCTAGCCTCAAATCTCAACGAGGAGGGCGGTCTTCTCCTTCTCATAGATCGTGAGGTCCGGCCTGTTGCAGCCAATAATGCGGTCTGTAATAATTGACATGTCCCATATTATCTTGGTGGAGGCGTTCTCCACAACAGACTCTGGCTGGTGTTCGTACCATTTCTCTGGGACTTCCAGGCCGGCTTGCTTGGAGACACACCACTGCACATATTTCCACACCTGGTCGTGCCTATACAGGTTCTCCCTCAGGGCTACTGCGGGGCAGGCACTGAGGAGGTGGTGAACCGTTTCGGGTGGTCCATGACAGCATCTGCAGCGGTCTTCCACATCCAGCTTCAGGATGTGCTTCTCGGAGTTACGAGTTCTAATGCACTGGTCCTGAATGGCTAGGATGTTGTCCCGGCATTCAACAGTCCCTTCTTAAAGCCAGTTACAGCTGACGTCCGAGTCGATCGATGGTTTATCCATGATCTTGGGATGCTGGCCGTGAAGCGGTTTCTCCTTCCATCGTGCTTCTCTTTGTCCTTGATCTGCCGTCTTCACATCCATCGTGTCCCAGTCGTCATGGAGATGGAGTGCGTTTCGGAAGCAGGTGGCATCTCCCTGGATGGAGTGGGACTTCTTCAGGGGATCTCGCTCTCTCAGGATGGGACAAAAAATATATATATACAGTATATATACGAGGGTCGCTCGGAAAGTAATGCACAATAATTTTTTCAAGAAAAAATTTGCATGTTAGGTACGATTTACTATTTTCTGCGTTAAAAATGAACTTTCCCGCCAAAAATTCGCAAGTTTAACAAATATCTGCTGAGAGACACAAGCAGGAGACACGTTCAAAATGGCTGCCACACTTCAGGTGGGTGAAAAGCAGAGAGCAGTAATTGAATTCCTCGGTTGGGAGGGTGTAAATCCTGCGGATATCCTCTGCCACTGGAAGTTTTTTATGGTGACGCCTTCGTTGATGACAGCATTATCAGACGATGAGTGAGTCGCTTCACATCTGGAGAGACGAGGGTTAAAGACAAGGCGCGATGAGGACGATCCATCACTGCCATCACTGGCGAGAGCATCAAGAAAGTTGTAGAACGATAGCCGTATCATCACTTGGGTGCTATGCCAATTGATGTTTCGGACCTGGCGCCATCCGACTACAACCTCTTCGGACCTATGAATAATGACCATAGAGGACATCACTTTCAGAATGATGAGGACGTCAAGAATGCAGTTTGAGGGTGACATCGTCACCTGGGCGAGAGCTTCTATCGGGATGTAATTCAATGGGGAGTTCTTTCATTATCTAAATATCTAAATTCAGGCACAAGTACATTTATGGAATCCCTTTTTCTAACTCTACCTAATGCTACATACTCGTACAGTTGTCCAAGAGTAAATACGTCATTCACGAAGGCAGTTTGTGGCTATTTACGTTCCTGCTTAGTTGAAGTGTGAGCACAGAAATGGCATTAGTCTAAGCGTCTTGCATTGGACATTACCACTCTAAATTGGAAAGTTGAGGGAAAATCTTCCTTGCCGTTTCCCTGCTACAAAATATATGAAACCAATTCGTATCCACATGCATTCCGGAACGCATGAACGCAAGTCTCTTACCTAGCTTACGACCGAGAAAGACATAGGGCAAAGACCTCGCGCCGCATGGTGAAGCAGCGAAAAGAGACAAGGTGAAAATTAAATATTAATGGTTTTCCCTATCTTCAACCCACCCCCTCTTCCTACGGGGACTCACTAACTTTAGGCCCTAGCCTATCAGACTGCCTTCAGGTTATGCCAAGGCCATCGTAATTTTTCTTTTGAATGGTCTCTTTCCTCCGAAAATCCCTTAGGAGTGGCTGCCCAGGAGAGGAGAAAAAAATGGAATAAAATTCACATCTTCAAAATGCGAGATTCAGTGTTCTTCTCTTGAGATGGAGCTTCAAATTTGCTGGAGATATTCTCTTTTGCGATTATCCTGCAGATGGCGTCGAGAGTTATGATACCCGGGTAGCATACAACTGAGTAAGTGAGTTTTTACAAGTTCTATTCATAGAGGTACATCGATCCTCAACTAATAGGCAGGACAGACAAGGTTTCAGGAACTCCCTTGGGTGGATGTGCCCCAAACTTAGAAAGGATTGTGTTCCAGCCCATGAATTTTCCAGATGTCGCATGCTCTGCATTTCGTCTTCTTCTGGTATTTCCTTCTTCTGCGCATCATTTAGCTGCTGACTTTCAGGAGTGACTGAATGAATAGCAAAGCTTCCCAAAAACGGTTCTCTCTGCTCTATTTCGCATCAATATGTTTGGTAGCGCCTACTACCCTTCTTCAACCCCTTCCCGCAAAATTTGACCTGGTATCGCCACACTCTTGCCCCGTCCTGCCCCCTCTTGCCTCAGTCAAACTACCTTCATTTCCCAGGTGAAACAACAACGTCGTATCGAAGTGTTGTTTCAATATTGCGGGGATGCTAAGACGAAAAACAATTCAACCTGGGAGACTGGCTCATAAATCAATTTCTGCCACCATGAAATTGAAAATCTCTTGGGATTGTCTGGCTATTTTCTCGGTATTGAAACTGCACTTGTCACACTAATAACCTCGTGTCATTGGAATCAGCTGTGGCACATCTCAGCTTGAAGTAAATTGGCGAGCGCTACCAGCCGGCAGTTGATTCTTTACGAGATTGCGATTTATTTCATTGCCCCAGAAACAAACACCATTTCATGAATCACGCGCTTGGTGCAGTCTAACAACGGAGATGCGTGTCTGGCCTCATCTGCCATGCAATGTCTGCATTCAGTATGAAGTAGGAATTGAATTTGCTAAGTTCCAGACGACTTTACTAGGGCCTGGTTGGTATATATGCTGCAAATACTATGCAAATAATAATTGCAATTTCGCTTCTGTCTATGCTGCATGGATGTATCAACTTCCGACAAGTCGAAACATTCTAACCTTCTGCAATGATGACTTAGTATTATAGTATTTATTAGGTGATGCATCGAGAGGGCGGATCTGGATACAATAAACTGCTCGGAATGAGTGGTAATACATCATAAAATTTATTTAATCGCATTCTTTGTTGATGATGAGATAATGCACAATAGACTTTCTGAATTACCAGCTATTCACTCCCCTCTAACTTTGAACCCAGCCACCTATATATTCAGGAGGCTAGGGAAGTGAAAATATACCTGTTAAGACAGGTACTTTCGTTGAATGAAAACTGAGGAGAAATGGCTGCTCTGAGTGAGAAGAACGAAAGACAAAAGTGAGAGCGTATTCAATGTTCTCTGATGGAAATGACAAAGCGGGAAGGAGCCATAGTGAACAAAAAAGCTTTTGCTTGTAGCAAGGGCCGACACTAGCTATTTCGGCGCCCAGTGCAAAGAGTCTCGCAATACAGCCCCCCTGAAGGAAGAAGGATCAATTTATGGTGTCTAAAAAATCATTTCCAGGCATTTCCACTTACTGAAGTTAAATGGAGGATGGCATCCATTGTTGTTTCATTCATTCTGGCACATTTTGAAGAACTAGCGTCCTGCGGGAGCACGCCTGGCAAATGTCCAAGGTCGATCCGGCATGGAGAGGCGTGAGATGAAGATGATCCATGAAAGCACGAGCGACCAAATTCACAGATAGCAAAAAATCGGGAACGCATAAAATGCTACAATGAACATACTTAGGACATTTATTATGGACATCGATGTACGCAATTGATGAATCATTGAGATATCTGGCATCTCGGATGCGCAACGCAATCACGCCCACCGGATACGGAAAGTAATAAAACCGCTCGGAGCAACCTTAGGCAGTTCGTATCACGACGAGAGGAGACCATCAAGGTACTAATCCAAGTGCTACTAAGCGCTGTCAAGTGAATCCACGACGCCACTAGGACGTAAGGTATCAGAGAGTTATTCCTTATTTGCATATCTCAATGTTAATAAATGACCATGTGGCTGAAACATGGCTCATTCCTGGAGCTCCGCTAGTTTTTCCGCCAGTTTATGTATTAATTCAACAGTCTTGAAGAACACAGGTTTGGTATCTGACATCGGGAGCAATTAACTGAGACGTAAGCAAACAATTGCAGATGAACAAATTCGTTCACCTTATTTCCATTCATTCATTGCTGTTGCGAATATAGTTCTGGCAGGGACTTGCAAAGTTCGTGCACATCGTTGCTTCGGTGCAACGTTGTGGCAATGTTGAATTTTCCTTGTACGGTGATTAGAGCACCTCGTACCTTATCCATAGTATAAAAGAGCGCTAATTAGTCAATGAAATTGAAATTGATTTCGATAACTCCGTGGAGGGGTACCCAATGGTATGATACCCGCAGTACTCTATTGAGAACTATGATCCCACGCAAAACACCCTCAACATGTTCTTCCTTTATTCGAATTCAGATCCTTTACTGGATCCGAATTCGAATTGAGTACTAACATGACTCAACTTTCTCCGTCCAGCAGATAACATGGCTGGCATGAATTCATGCTCTATTCTTTAGAGAAGAGCCCGACTGAATGCATGTCCCATGTGGAGATTTCGGAAAGTTGAGCATGTCTCATCGGAACCACTAGCCAGAAGTTCCCAGAGTCTCTTTCTGCCGGGTTACCCGCGGAAACAGGTGTATCTAGAAATTCCTTTGCCTTCCCTTATGTTGTACATCTGAAGAGAACTGATTCTGTCTTTCATGAACGGATTCTGTCTTCGCCACATGAAGATGTGGCCATCCTGATTACCCACTCCTCATGGATATAGAACATTTTTCCCGAAACCAGGAAAATTCCGATTTAGAATTATATTTAAGTTTAGCAGAGGCGAGGAACGGGCACTTGATGCGTTTTCCGAGGAGTCGTGAAAATCTCCATTCTCCGCCCGGGGAGGGTTCGTGCTCATACACCAATCAGTTCATCTGCATTATATGTACCCAGAAAAAAAAACACATTGGGAAGAAGTAGTTCGAACATTTTCTTGTATTCTTGTTCTTCCCTTTTTCCTTTCTCAAGCATTCCCCATTTCGGTTACCCGTGCGGTAAATCGAAGAAACCACTTGACAGCTACTTCATTATGAACGGATCAAAAGAAGTTCATCTTGCTACATAGGCGAGTGATGATTGACGAAAATTAGATACCCTTTCCCTGTCTAGCTGAATGGGACGACTACGCCAATCTAAACCTGGGAGGGGGGGGGGATTCTTTCTCTGTGATGCAAAACAGCTTCTGCGTCGAAGACGTCCATATTTCTGTGGCAGAGGGGCATGGGGGTTTGCAGGTCGACTGGGTGTATCGATGGACACCGCTAGTCGGGCTTTTCCGTCTCAAGTCTCAACCCGTTTCTTGCCGATTCTCGTCATGCGGGACGCATTATTATTATTTTTTTCCTCGGAGTCTGACGTTGCAAGGGGGCGGGGTGGCACTGCATGAGATCATGGCTATGACGACTACATAGAATAAAGATAAGGTTGTTTAGTGTCGAAGTTCACCATCTTTTCCCCTCGTCTGTTAGTAATTCATACAATTCGGTCTGGATTCCCGTCGACAGTGCCGGGTGCAGGCTGCCGGTGAGTTGCCGATAGCGACCGAAGTCGACGGAATCCGATGCTAAAAGCATGGCAACTCCGGTTGTCGTCAATGTGCAGAGGAAGAAGGCGACTTGGGATGGCGGCAAAATGAATTGCAAGTACGTCATGCATGTGTTTGGTAGCGGGTATGACGGAAAAATGATGCAGGTGTGCCCCAAACACAAACACGACCTGCTGTCACAACTGTACCACGACCTGCACATACCCGAAAACGTACCCTTTCACATGGAGGTCTACGACGAAAAATGGAAGCGGTACGTCGACGTGGACTGGACTCGGCTGCCCGATGTGGCGACGCTGCGGCTGCGCTTCGGAGGATCCGAGAAGGTCAGTGCGGTACGAGTCGTTCCGTCGGGTAGGTGTCGCGCGGTTTTCACGTCTTTCGCGATAACGGGCGAGGGAATTACATCTGTATCGTTGCTGTCGATGTTCCGCACCTTTATGTTGCAGCACGTTCGCTGCCATGTTTCTGGCAACTCGACCCGCTATGTATGGACTGGTGTTTTCGCTAATATCGGTCTCTGCTGATGTTGAATTCATACGTCGTATATTGCTGGAAACAGTCTAACTTTGCACGTTTTTTGTACGTAAGTTATGACAAAGAATGACAAATATTCCTACTTTCCAAATCAGAAGATATGCTTTGGGAATGCATTTTCTGAGGCACGTTCAATTTTATTTCTTGAGAGGATCGATTGCCATGTTGGCGTTTTCTTTACTTCTGGAATTCAACCCCATCCATACATGCTGCATATCAGAGTTAGAGTCATCAGGCGTTCTCTAAACGCAGGCTGACTGGAAATGTCCTAGTCCCTAGAATGTTCACTCTTACGGAAATATCCCAGAATAATTTAAATTCTCTAATATTTTATGTTGATAATTTATTAGTATTTTCATCTGACCGATGGTTCCTCATGCGAACAGATGGTAGATACAGAAACGGATAGTAGGATAGTAGGATAATATCCCCTCCACTAGGAGGGGATACTAGACCCAGATGGTCTCGTGCCGATCTGAATGAGACCAATCCATGGAATTTCTTGGAATGTTACATGTATTTTATACTCGGCCAACTTCTAAACTCGAGGGCGGGTTTGGATCTCCACGGCGTTCCGTTCTAAGCCGGGCTTAAGAGGGAAGCAAATAAGGGAAGCGGGGAAATTCCGTTGCCCGATTGGAGGCGACGTCTATGAGACTCGGATAAACAATGTGACCTTCGACCGTCATGAAATACTCGAAGCGGCGCACTCGAACCTCACACTTTCACCCCTCGTCACGAATAACTTGGCGCCGAGCTGAAGTTCCATCGACACGTGATGGTGCCCCGAGCCCAGCTGCCTGAGACGCGTAGAGGAAAACGACATCTATAATTTTGTACGATTCTTTATGCGAATTTGGAGATCATCCTTCTTTGAAGATATGCTTAGCATTTAGGTCCCCGAGACGAAAAATCAATCTGTCACGAAAGTATTCATCGATTACCCAGCTCTCACCCATATGGAATGGAATAATGGTCACCAGCTGGAACGTCCACGATCAGATGGAATAAATACGGAATTTTTACTTCAGTCGAGCGAGAATCCATTTCCATAAATTCCACGACGATTTGTCTCGATAAATTTAAAGGCCGATCTCATGTCGCTGAAAGTCGGTGGCAATTATCATGATCGTTTGAGGGATACATTCGTCGCGAACTATATTAGTCGTCGTACTTATTTTTAACGGAACGGTCTTCTTCGTTATGCTATCTAGAGGGAATGCCTAATCTGCCATCGCTTCACTCCTGAGAGATAACGGTGGAAAATCTAGTCCAATATACCCAACTATATCGCCGGGGAGTGCAATGAAACTTGATCTTATCGTTAAATGGAACTGCACGCAATCGTAGCTGTCATGGTAGAGGTATGTAACCGTCTAATATTACAATTTTTGAACTATTGTTAGGAGGTCCACGGTCGTACGGTGTCTCTGGTATCTCTCCCCTATTATCTAGTTGTCTGCCATTTCCATAAGTACTTTAGGAAAATGACATTGCTATCGGTTCGTCACTTCCCCCCCCCTTTTTTCATTCCGTGTCTCCGCAGCATCCATAGCAACCGGACAACTGGACTTAATGCGCATGCGTAGCTCTCTGGGGTGCCAGTCAATCACCAAAATTTCACTTCCATTCCAGCCCTTCCGGATGGCAGATCCATAGTTGGCTATAGGAGAGAGTGGCTGCTCGCGGCCGCGTAGACAGTGTGTCTGTGCATTCGCGTGAAGTGGTGCATCATCCAACACCACATCTCTCTTATCACCTCCACGCGAGCAGGAAGTGCGATCCATCGAGAACAATGTCTAGTTGTCCTGGACTTTTTATTTAGCCCTATGCCATACTAATGAGAGCTTATTATTTACATCAAAGTTGTATGATCAAGATGCGGTGCAAAAGATAATTACTGAGGTGTCGGGGCCAGTGGAATGGCAGATTTGTACCTGGGCTGGTTCTCGAGTACTAGTTCTATCTACAGTAGTTGCACCCATCTCCCTTCCATGGTTTCGTCCGTATTTACAATCACCGCCTCCGTTAAGCTTGATATGCTTAGCTTTGTGAGCTTGGGATGGCCCGTGCTCATCAAAGAAGCGAATGTTTTCATCGACCGTCCACGCATGAGTAAAATCAAGAAGAGTGACACAACACTCGCTGGTAATACTTCCACTCTCCGGAGGAAGAGTAAAAGAAGGGGATGAAGGAGTCTGACCGCGGTCTGAAGCTATCTCCTTCGCTAGCCTCTCACCGATGCGAGAGGCGTCGAAATGTGGCGTGAAGGTCTAGAACAGGCGTGCCCAAAGTAAATGTTCTCTAAGGCATTTTGTGTGCTGGATGCGGCCCGCGCACTTTGGGCCCCCCTGGTCTAGATGATCTAGATTTTCATTGCACTAATAGCTCGGTTAAGCGAATGCGACTACTTTAGGGTGAGCCAAAAAAAATTATACTTTTTTTGAGTTATTAATCTCTTTGTAGTCTGCCATTTTTTATTAGAATTTGGTAGACTCATAGGGTGACACAATTTGAGTTTGTAAACCAAATTACAGCCATCTGGCTTTAAAATGATAGGAGTTGTAATTATTTTCCGATGACCAGCGACAAAATGTACTGTCGAAAAATATCGAAGTAACCTTGAGGTCGGGATGAAAAGGGAGGTCCGAATTCATTGACCTGCCACCCCTGCATGATGCTTCAAAGGAAGATTGGGAGGAACTGCCTCAAACGTATATTGACCGAGCCATTGATGTGTGGTGTCCAAGACTTGCGTTCAACAGAATGGAGGGTACATTGAGCACCTTTTCAGTTGAAATGTACATCTCTAAATTAAATTGTGTGCTTTTGTGTTTGCCATTCGTGCATCTGTCTTCCTTCTGTTTGCTTGTTTATTTTTGTCAGTTGTGAGATTTTTAGGCTGAAATAAAAAATTAACACTTTTCTGGCGATGAAAAGGAAATTAAATTTCCAAAAACATATATTTTAGAATTTTTTTTGAAACGTTAGACACGAATTCTAATTGAGTCACCCTATGTGTATACCAAATGTAATAAAAATCGGGTGCATACAATCAGATTGGCAGCTTGCTAAAAATGGTAGGTTTTGGCTCTCCCTGTATATTTAAAATTCTATGAATCCGCTCCAAATTGGATATGCTGAAAATCTATTGTGAAGACGCTTTAATAATTTCTTGGGTGTATTGGAATAAGGTTAACCCACTCGAACATATTTTCATGTGAAACGGTTATGATGCCAACACTAATGACTTAACAGTCCAAAAGATCTGAAATAATGTAGTTAACAAAGTCTCTACAGGGTGGCAGAAAAGTCACCGTACCCCAATCTACGTTTGCATATATTTTCTTGTTTTCATATACCCGGCGTCCCAAAAAACGTTACGAACACGTCACGCCTGCAAATGGTGCATCATGCATACATTATCGAGTATGTAATAAGTGTAAAAGTTATCGATCGAAGTTTACAGGCTTTCCCATCCAATATTAGCAGGTAATGTATAATGAAAAAAGTCATTGGAATTAGTTGTAAACTACGTCTTTCCCGCGCAATGTCGAAAGAGCGAGTGTGCAAAGGAACGCGCCTGAACTCAATGAAAGAACTGCTTTATGGGGCTTATGAACTGCGTGAATGTGTCCTCCTTGGATCGCGGGTCGAAGGAGCACGCCAGCAAACGCACTGACACTTGATGCTCACTTGATGACTTGTACGAAAAGAGCTCATGTTCAAAGCAAGGAATTTCATAGACATTTCCCGAAAACCATCTGCCTATATTGGGTATGGCACACTGAACATTTCAAGACGATGTTTTGGCAAGGTGTCCCGTCTGCAGCCGCACGAAGTTCAGAGCTTTATTTTTGGGCCACCCGGTATTTCGTGAATAGAGATCTAAAAATACCCTTGCGCACATCTCACATTCCCGCTCACTACAGCGGCGAGTGGGTCTGGTACGAAGCGGCCTATGCGTGACCGGCGAGATGACATCTACGAGTACGACAGCTCGGCAGAATTCAGTTTTGGCGGTTTACCATGACGGACACCAGTAGCTACACCATTGAGGAGCACCTAGTGGCGAGTGTGTGGGTGCATGAAAGATGAAAGACAGCACATCTGACAGGTGATAGACCAAGTGATGGCAGCGTTCCAGGCACGATTTGGAAAGCCTTTGCACATTCAGCACAAAAATCGGCACGGAAACGAGCAGCAGAACCTACAATACCACGTGCGGGTCCACTCGGGTTATCGGCCGACTGTCCATCACACTGCCGAGGGAAAACACTCGTTTCTCCCATGATAATAATGTTGCTTTACGTGGAGGTGGCTTTCAAAATCAAGCCGGGCACGCTGCCATCATCTGATCCATCACCTGTCCAGTGTGCTGCCTTTCATGGACACATTCACTCGCCACTAAGCGATCCTCAATGGTGTATCTACTGGGGTCCGCAACGGTTAACTGTCAAAACTGAATTCTGCTGAGCTTTCGCAGAGGTCGCCTCGCCGGTCGCACAGCGCCGTTTCGGGCATGGCCCACGCGCCGCTGTGTTGAGCGGGTATGTGAGATGTGCACACGGGTATTTTAAGGTCTCTATTCACGATATATATAAAAATATATGAATAGGTAGATAGGGGTACGGTGACTTTTCGTCCACCCCGTATGCCAAAAATTAAAGACAATACCACGGTAAGAAATCTGAGGAATAAACTCAAGTGTATCTGGTGTCCAACATAATTATGATCCTACTGTCCATGTTCGTGGGAGTGAATTAGCTGACTCCTTTGAATGCCCTTAGTGATAATTTGAGATAAAAGTTTGTCTCTCATCTTTTTTTTTTCTTTCAAATGTTGGTCGTGGTTGAATAAATGTTCAAGTTGAAGTGCCAAGGTTTTAGAGCCACTGTGTTCGAGAAATTGAAAGAATGTGAAGAAACTGCAACGGATGCGACATATTGTGGCAACTGCGTTTCTTGTACATTATCTCGCTAAGGCATCTCCTCTTCATCATTCCAAATGAAGGGGGCATCATAGAGGAGAGTGTTCCAGGAAATTAACTTCAATTATATATTAAATGTTACAATTTGGTTCCGCGGAGCTCTATAAAATGAAGAGCTTTTAAGCGCCGTGCTGCCTCAAGATGTGTTTATTATTAAACATGAGCAACTTTTGTCCAGGTATAACTGGAAACCTTAAACAGGCATCATTGCCAGGTAATCTGGGTTTTAATCCTGTTGGTCAGATTTAGTATTTGCGGAGTAATTTTTCTGTGACGTCCTCTTTTTCGTGAAACTCCTCTCAGGCGGTGGACACAGAAAAGGAAAAGAAAAATGACGAGGCAGAGGATGAGGAAGAGGAAACGGGAGACGAGGAAGGACGCAGCCAGAGTTCGAGCAATTCATGGTCAACTGCTCCGAATGCAGCTAAAAGCAAGAAAATTCCGCGAGCCATTCGAACTGGAAGGGAAAACGCCCCCCGTCCTCGAATCAGGAAGGAAATTCCACAACGTCCTCTAATAAATAAGGAATTCCCACACATTCCTAGAATAGAGAAGCGGCAGGCTCGTCCCTTCCGGGAGACTACCCTGGCTGAAGAAATGAAGGGCTTGGCGAAACTGATCCAGTCTGGGGTCGACGGGAAACCGACCATTTACGAGCTCTGGAAATCCGTCGTGGTGGAAAATAAGGAAATGGGAATAGCGAAATTTGACATCGGGCCACGGCTGCGGAAGCAGGATGAGAGGGTTCTCATGGTCGTGGGGAAGACCGGTGCAGGTATAGCCAAACTTCGA
>CAJPEV010003221.1:0-33297 GCA_905338385.1 Darwinula stevensoni | reverse complement strand
AACGAAGTGATGCCCACCGCGCCCACCTCGCGCCCACCTCGCCCCCCATCGCCCCACTCCACCCATTCCATTTTCTGCTTCATTTGTTGACTCATTTCCATGGCGAGCGGTCCAGAAATTACGGGGATTCGATCCCGACACTAATTACTCCCCGATAATGGGAACAGATGCGTTGTTTTCCACGAACACGGACGAAAAGAGGGAAGATAGGGAACGCGAAACGCTTTTTCGGGGGTATCCACACGGGATTCGTCGCGCCCGACCGCGCCTAAATTGGAGCCACGTCACCCGGTCGTGATGAAGCGGTCCTCAAATTGCCCAAATTTGATTGCATGCCCAAATTTGATTGCGTGGCCCTGTGCCCGATTCTAATAGGATTTTCGGCTGCAATTATCCCCGGCGCTACCGTTTTTCGATGGGAGACGGAAATTATGTTTGCCCCTGCCGATAATGAATTGTATCCTTGCCCCAGGGGCGGACGGATCATCGACCATCATCATCATCATCATCATCATCATAATCATCATACCGTGTTTCCAAATAACAAAGAAAGGGAAGAAAGAGAGGAAGTGAAGGTCGTAATTGACGTTCCCATGCTCCAGACCTTGGTCGGATCGTATTTCAAGGATCCGATCTCAATCCATGCAATAATCGATGCCAATAATCGATGGCTGAAATCGATGCATTCATCGAATCCTTTTATAAGCATTTTTTTCCATCTGATTTCGAAGATTACTCATGCAATTTGCCTTGAAAGCGGCATCAAACCGACCGCAAGATTTTTTATTTTGATTCACCTGAGTTCTGTTGGTCGGCTGTTTCGTGGGTCAATCGTTCTGTTGGTCAACTGTTTTGTTGAGCTTGCAGGCAACAGCTGAGGAGTGTTAAAATCCTCTTATTATTATTATGATTTTGCAGACTTTGCATGCGCAATAAATCATGACTTCGCATCATAATCTGGCCCTGCGGTTCTCACAATCAGCCGAACGACTGTATTCAGTTAGCTTCGTGATTCTGCTCTGTCGAGTGGAAAGTTATTGCCGGGTTCAGGCTTCAAATGTGGGAGAATATGCAGAATTTCCGAAGTTAACGCGATGTAGATGATACAGCAGCAACAAACTATGATATTAATTTTTTTTTTAGGGGGGGATAATAAAATAAGACAGATGGGATGAAAGCTTCAGGCGCTTCCCTTAAGATAAAAAAAAAAATTCTGGAAGAAACAAAATTTCTGCAGTTTTCCTTTTTGCTTTTGGAAAAAAAATTCGATTTCCGGCTCATGCCGGCGCAATTCTTCGGTCCGGCGCGTTTGGCGCAAATTTTCGAACAGTCCGTTGAACACTGCCGGCAACGACGTCGCGTGAAAAAAATGAGTCATTTCCCTCATTTCCTCGCCGGCAGGGCGATGTGACATCTCGCTGCACTTTATTCATCGCTCACTGCCGATGTCATCGGCACGATGCTCAGCGATGCATCGTGCGATCTTTCTCGGAGTGTTGAACTGCAAAGAAAAATTATCTCCGCTCATGCACGCCTCGAGAAGCGTTTCATCACGACGGATGATGAGAAAAAAGGCCTCACCGTTCTTCTCCACGTTGCAGAAGGCCTCACCGTCCTTCCTCAGGTTGCAGAAGGCCTGTGAAGGTTACATTAGACGACTCGAGAAGGCCAAATAAGAAAAGGCGTTAAAAAAAATGGCGTCAATGTGTTATCGATGCCGTCATGTGGATCGTGTGTGAGTGCGTGTGTCACTGAAGCCACAATTACGGGAAAGGAATCCAGGGGCCTGATGATATGGATTTGGAACTGATTTATGGCGGCCATAGATCTCCGCTCTCGGAGATCGACACGTGATTATAGCAGGTGCTTCCATTATCTCTCCATCGGGTACTGTAATTTGAATGGGAAGCGCACTCTGTCATAGGATGTCAGCGTCCATTTTCGTCGCTTCTCCCTTTCATTACCCCCCGTCTGAAATTGCAGGACTCCCCCGGCCTGATTTATGACAGTTGTCAGTCTCGGAAGAAGGGGGGAAAGCGTGGCTTCCAGTACGGGATCCGGTTCGGATCGGCCGTGAAAGTCCAGAAACGCTTTTTTATCTAGGCTGGGCTCGTAAGTCCCGGCGGGAAACGCGACAGAAATGACCCTCGTCGAATCGGTTTATGTGGGGATAACGAGCTTACCCCGCCCCCCTCTGCCCCCCACCCGAACAAAAGGGACAAGGTAGTGCTTGGCAAAACATCCGTGCGAATCGTTGGTGTCGTCTTCGTGTCGTAAAATGTCGGTAAGAACCGAGACGAACCCCCCCAAAAAAAACGCCTGCCTGTGATATTCTCAGTTATTTTTTTTTCGTCCGAACGAGTTTCGCGTGACCGTGCATAGGCAGATTTTAATGTGATATGTGCGCAATGTGCAAAAGGTCCAGTTTTTTTTGTACAAATTTTTCTGAAACCGAAATGGCGTGGTGTAAAGTGCACATGAATTGAACTGAGTGGAGAAACAAAATTGATTTGACATGATTAATTTTCCGTTTTCAAAATCTGCATGGTCTGCGCGCACAAAAATCTCATTGTGAATTTCCATCGCCCTCTCCAATGCCATAGATGATAAAATTTTATTGTTTGGATTGCAGTATATTTTCACTTCCCCAGCAAACATAAGGAACTTCTAAAAAGTTTGTATGAAAGCCAAATATTTTATAAAAATTCAGAGTTCTGAACAAGTGAAGATCATATTTAGAGGGAGCAGCAGAGGAAATAATTTCTACTTTAATAATAATAAATAAATATACACCAATAAACGTCCTCAAAAGTCTCATCAAAGTATTTAAAAAGTTATATATATATAGCATCTCTCCGCAAGATTGAATTCGCTTATGGCAGGTAAAGCCCGCCAATGTCCGAAAGCGAAAAAGGCTGCTCTCGATGAAATGGAAGTTGAATCCATGAATATTGAGTAAGAGCCTGAGAAAGCCTGAATTAGAGCCTCGAGATCCGATTAAGGTGCCCAAATCGCATCAAACTTCGTTTCCATTTCATGCATTCCTGAGCACAAAGGGGAAGTAATACGCAGAGATTTAAGGGAAAGCCCCCGGCCGTTTTTCTAGGAGCATCGAAAATTTCAGCCCGAAACAGCGAATGGGCATGAATGGGCCAGAATTCTTAAAAGAAGGCACGATAGCAAGGCGCGATAGCTAAGACGTGATTGGGGGCGATATGAAAGGAGGACGGATGAAAGGAGGACTCACGACTGCGAAGTGGCGAGGAATGGGATGATCTCTCGGGAGCATCAAAGGTTTGCGTTCCACGCTCCTTCCATCCTCCAGACGGAGAAGGCGTAGCTGAGCCGCTCGTGGGCGACGTAGCTGCAGGCTGTGGGGCTGCCCAGTTTTGGGTCTTGCTCGTCGCTCTGGAGCACCTGAGGGGAGCACCGTCGCATTTTAATGGGATGATTCTAGAAGGTCGTTAGTTGAAGGGGAAGTTGCTTGCTGCTTTTAATGAGGAGACGACTGAGAAGAATTCTCTGTAAAAATATGTGGGCAAAAAATGTATGGACTGCACGCCAAGTCGAGCGGGGAAAAACAGTTTGAGAAAGTAAAAAAAAAAACGTTTTATTTTGGGCCAAGCCCAAGAGACCAGATCAATGACAGTTCAATATTAATTCCTTTGATATAAATGATTGATTCGATTCGACTAAATGGACTGGTTGGGGCTGACCCCCAGGCTTTGGGCCGAGACATCGTGCACGAAGTGAATTCAGAAATAAATAATAAAAGAAAGTTGAATCAATTTCCTGGCGGGTTTTTAGGATAGCTGCCTGCCTCATGCTGATTCCTAAACACCACGTGACCCGAATTAATCGGCGACCGGCACGAACTACTAAAACCGACTTCCATCCGAATGCGGCGGCGTTTCCCTCCTAAAAAGTTGGAGACTCACCTGATAGAGGAAGTCGATGTAGCGAGAAGCCAGCTTGAGGGTCTGGATCTTGGACAGTTTGTCCGACGGGAGGGTGGGGATGATCTTGCGGAGGGAGGCGAACGCCTCGTTCAGGCTCTGGGTCCGCTGCCGTTCGCGAACGTTCGCCAGGGCGCGTTGGTGTTGAAGTTCGTCTGGGTTGGGGGATGGACGACGTCGTCGCTGGAGGGACTTCTGGTGATCGGTTCGTCGTCGCTTCTTGGGTCGCTTTTCGCCCTGGTCCGGGAGGGAGTCGAGGGCGGGAGGTTCTTCTTGCATCCCGTGCATGGTCCAGGCGAAGGTGCCGCTGCCGTTCGACCCCGAGGACTCCAGGTCCGCCGGGGACGAGTGATAGCGATAGGCGCCACCGTAGGGGATGTAGAGGTGATGTTGGTTGTATGGGTCGGGGGAAGCCGCCACGTCGCCTTCTGTCTTCATCTCGCTTCACATCTGAGAGCACCTCGCGTTCGCACTCCTTGTGGTCCCACTGGCTTGCTTCTCTTCGGTTCCCCCTCCTGTTTTCTCTCCTCCCCCTCCCCCTGGGAGCGGCGCATGCGCCCCTCATTAACATAATGACCGTCGGGGAAGGATTTCGCGCCTCACAGTCTCGATTATGATGATGGCGATGATGGGGAATCGCGTTCGGATTATTTACTGCCCGTTTCCGTGAGTCAGACCGGATAGATAACGGGAAACTGTGATCCCGTCCGCCCAATTCACACCGTCTTCATACTCATCGAGGGAAAATCATCTCCGCTGTTTCTCCACGGGCGAGACACATGTGGCAACAACGATTCGTGGGAAATCTGAGTCCACGGTGGCTCGATATCGAGATGTAGCGCAAATTTAAGTATTTACAAGCAATTCGAATCTTCGCAAAAACAATGAAAACCTCCGATCTCGTGTGACTTGAGACAGACTTCCCTGGTGCTCATTTTTGAACACCCTGGTGCTCAGTTGGCACAACCTGCTTCTCACCTTTTATTTAGTCTGAGATGTCGGGGAGTGAATGGGAGAAAGAATCGCTATGGCAACCCACGCAGGCCTCGATCCAACACCTCGACAAGAATTAGCCCTGGCAAATCTGTCTTATTCCGATAGACATGGTTTTTGCACAGCTGCTTTTGTTGCTGTCAGAAAAGTACGTGCAAAATCGTGTAGAGCAGGGGTGTCAAACATACGGCCCCACAGGCCGGATACGGCCCACGGAGGTGTGGTTCATCCTGCCCGCCGTCTGTGCTTGAAAATTCCGCTTGTATTGACTGTTAGCACAAATTTCGGTGAAAAACTATGGATGTGGACCATAGACATCTGCAGGGTAAGGAGAGTGGCCCGACGACCGATTTGAGTTTGACACCCCTGGTGTAGAGAAACGCAAGAAGGTATAGCCCAAGAGAAGTCGAAACCTTGTATTTCCCATTATGTTTGCCCTGCAAATCGTCTTCCCTGTCTCGAGTCGAAAATGCTCATCCCGTCAGAGGGCAATCCAGGAGTGAGCATTCCTGTAGAATCCCCTTCGATGCAAATAACAGACACGACCCTCACACGGAAGCACAAAAAGACAGCTGGCTTTCCCTTCCCGGTCGGGCGTGAAAGAGGAAAACGGAAACCGGCGGGGGAAGGGTGTGACCCGAGGTGGAGGAAATAGGGTGACACATGACCTCCCTCTCCCCCCCTTGCCCCCCCCTCGCCTTCCTCTTGCCCCATCAAGGTTATTGACTTCCCTGCGGAAATGAACTGCTCTACCGTGAGAATATCTTCCTAATGACCTATTCATGTTCTCGAGCATCCGCTTAGAAATTAACACGTGATGCCTATTGTAATTCTCGCATGAGAACCTGTAACGCTTAATGAAAACGCACATCGGAAGTTATCGGAAAATTTGAGTCCCGCTTCGCAAGAGCGCGGCAAGTAAAGTAGATCAAATCGAAGTTGCGAAGGATTTCCTTCCGTGAAAAAAGGATTTGGAAGGAGGGGAAGTGCATCTGAAGGGGACGTGAACGGATTAGTTATTTTTACATTTCTGCTTCTGATAACTTTTACTCTGAAAATTGTCGGTCCCCTCGCATCCAATCAGGAATCACTGTGGAAAACCGATGGAACTCCAGCATAAATTGGCAAATCCAGAGCCGCATTGCACGTGCCGACTCGTCAGAATTCTGAGAATTGCCGGAGCCAAGCGCTTAACCGAACGTGATGACATCATCTGCTGCAAAACTTCCTTTAAAACTTTTCCAGCTCAAGTAAATTTCTACTCTCCATGAAAAAAAAGAATGAAGTTTAACAAGTAATTTAAATAAAATAATAACCAACTCTCAAAAGTACTAGAAAACTATGATGCCAAATGGAGTCATAGACTTAAAGCAATGCCTTTATATATAACATTTTACCATGACGCAGGATGACATCATTGGGTTGGAAAGGGTTAAACCATCAATCATAGGCGGACGGAATTCCTTCGCTCTTCAGCCTCGGGTTCAGTCGGGAAGTGCGCGGAGGACCGAGTTGAGAAGAGCAGGCTAGCATGGAGGGCCGAGCTCGGTTCGAGTCCTTTTCTTCAATTTGGAACCGTGCTTGCATGCTTGAGTGGAAATTGCAGCTGGAGATGTAGGGGTTATGGGGGAGGAATTGCGCAAGTTGTCACAATTGAAACTTCCGGTTCAGAGAGGTTGCGAGACGCGTTATTCAGAGGAAAAGGTTGTCAAGTTCGGAATTTGATGTGACAGGTGATTTTGCACCATCCAATGGGTTGGGCATCTGCTCTTTTGGCAAGAATTGACTTGAGTCGAAATCGTTCCGATGGAGTTTTCCTGCGATTTTCAACATTTCTGCTTGTCTTCGAGGCTATGGAGTAAGAAATTGGGCAAATACACTACTAGAGGAGTCTTCTAATGAAATGAAACTGAAGATATGTACATTTGCAAAGAGGAAAAAATGAGTCTACTCTGAAAAAATAGCAACATCAGGTCCACGCCTCATCACGAGAGTCAAATAAATCGCAGTCAAGAAGCCTGTTCGCATTCATACAATTCACAATTACCAGACTTCTTCGTTTCCTTTGAAATCCCGTGTGCACACGAGTGATAAAAATTTTAAAAAAGGATTTTATCACTCAATTTTAAAAAAAAATTGAGTGATAAAAAAGGAGAAAATTCGGTAAAAATAAGAAAAAGAATCCAGTGGGGACAAACGAAAGCTTCAGGGCTTCATGAGACATCGAACAGCATAGAGTGCCGCACGAGCCCGAAGCTATGCTTGCCTCAATTTCCCTCGTGTGTTTTAGGGCAGACAGTCATCAGAGTGGCAACATTTGGGAGCAAGCCTTTCCTCCAGTCGACGACATGGTTCGGTACATTGCGTTCAGAAGACCTCATGAATCACGGTCGGCATGCATCCAGGTTGCCATTCTGTTGTGAAAATGACATTCCGGCTTTAAAGAGCCGGATTTCAATGTCAAGAAGAACAGATATATGTTCTTGAAAGGCATGCTATAGTGAAACGTGACTCTCGACGAAAAATTCTCTTTTTTAAGTGACATGAAGGATTCGGTGGGCGTGTCGGAGTGACAAGTCAAGTAGGAGGCTGGAAGTCAGGAAAAGTCTATACTTTCGTTAGACATTAGGGTTCCGTCGAGTTGTTCTCATTTCTCCAGGATATACTGGTATAGATCCCATCCGTAATGAGTAAACACTCAAAGCGTGAAACAAATAAAAGACGAAAAAACCTTGCCCTTTGGGACCTTTTGAAATTTTAGTTATGGGTCTTCTTGAGTTTCATATCTTATTTCGGCGGGAAGTCTGGATATCAACCGAGACCAATGAATGAATCCAATCTGAATGAAGGGGCAGAATTCCGAGTACTACAGGTGCAAGTGGCGTGACGTTGGCCATGCGTATCTTTACGTGAGAAAGTAAAAGCTTCCCCAGGTCACGGGAACCAATGAGAGACCACGACGAGCAGACGACGCTTCCCGTACCGACCAATCGCGCGCACGAGCAGGTGTGTCGTCTGCTTCTCGTGACGCCATGATGGCCTTAGCCTACAACGTGCAACCAGGGCACGTAGGACCCAAAACGTGGATGCTTGACCAATAGAGGAATTTTCTTAAGGGGAAGTATCTTTTGGTTCTCCGATGCAATTGGTGAAAAGTCTAAAACACATGCTGGGCAGGAAGAAATAAACTTTATCACGAGATCATGGCCGGTTATGAACATAATAGTTGGAATAAACTGAGTCTTTGACATCAAGGTGACATTTCTTCTTAGCCTATAAATGTATATTGCCTAAGTTTCACCGGTGCGGAAAAGAAAGCACTGTCAATACATTTCTCTTTACCCTTCCTTTCGTTCTTTCATCCTTACCTTGTGCCAGACCCATCTGATGGAGTATATCGCCCTCATTTTCACCATCGTAGAGCTCGTGAGCGCACATTAAACGTTCAGACGCAAAATCATCGGAGTCGCACTATGATGCGACTGAACGGTTCCACATTCCGTTGACGTGTGATCGAGGTGCTGGGGGTGATCACGCTGTGCTTGGGGCATCCGTACCTGGGGTACGCGTCCAGGGTGGAGAGGGACGTGGAGGTCGGGGCCGTGGTCGGAGCGTTCGTCTTCACCATCCCCGTCTTTGTGGACAGGGTCTCGGGCGGCGTTCCTCGACCTGGGGTCTGTGTGACTTGTCTGTGTTCCGTGTCTGTGTCCTTGGACTGTGTTTTCCTTTTAATCGCTGTGTCCCGTCGCAGAGACGGTCATTCGACCTCGGACATTTTCGCTGCCATATAACATGTAATTTCAATTCCGATAGAGGGCCTAGCGCAAGTAGCGTAGTATCGTGTATTATGGCACTAAATTTAGAATACTGCCAAAATTATACAAATTTACCTCATTTTTACAGCGTGCATCTTTTCAACTGCGAGATCCGTTACCTTGACCCACAGAACGTTCTCACTTCCGCTCCTATCTACCTGCCTGTTGTCAGCAAGATTTCCGTCACTGTCACCGAGAGCAGATAATTAGGCAGCAGCAGGCGGGTGATGTAGCACCATCATTTTTTAAACCAAAGAAATGACTGAAGCAATCTATAAATGTGTTATGACGGTGTGTGATTCGTTGCACAGCCGCTTCCTCAATAAAATCAACGCAAATTGCGATAGAAATCCAACCGTGTTCGATAGATCTAGAAAGACATGAGATAATCTAACCGAATGCTGAAAATCTGGAAGAAAAACAAGGGCAAGCGGGGTTAAAAAAAAATATATATATAAAACATTCTCTGCTCTGCAATTTGAAAGCAAATTCATCAGAATGAAGTTTTTATAATTCAAGCTCAAGGCTGTAAAAACAGACCCACCACATCACGATGAAAACGAACCAAAAGGAAGTTTCTTCAAGGTTCAAAGTTTGGTAGGAAAAGGAATCCGCCCATTATGACGTCCAGTGTCGAGGTCAAGCATTCTGCTAATCGTAAGATAGGCCTACCCCTCTTAAAGATAGATTTTTTTTTTAGCATAGCCACCTACCGCCTAGTCTCTTAAAACTACGATGCTCCCTTCTTTGTTTTGTTCACGAAGGCATGAAGCCTCTTTTTAAAGCCGGTGACGGGGCGGGGCAGTCACTATATCGTCATTTGACGCATTCCATGCGTTCACAACCTTGCAAGTAAAGAAGTTCTGTCGCAACCTGCGCCTCAACTGGGGTTCTAACAACTTAAGTTGGTTCCCTCTCGTTCTGCTGCTAACATAGGACAGGAAAAAACCTGCCACGCTCTACGTTATCGATTCTCTTTGATACCCTATCGGCTCTTATTTTTTTATCGCGCTAGTGAAGACAAGCAAGCAGCCATATTGCAAAAGTTGCCTTGTCAAGCAAAAGTTGCCTTGTCGAGTGGAGGACAGCCTCCTCCCAGGGAAGGTTTCAAGTCCCGCTTGCCATAATGCTCGCGCCTAGCCTACTTCATACTATGGTGAAAGGTGCAGTCATCATGCGGGATTCCAATTACATACAAGTCACATGCGCGAAAGTGTACCAGTTTACGACCGGTCGACCCATTCCAGCCCGATATGATGCCAAACCAGAACTCCAAAATGATGAAGTCGATTCCAAGATTATTGACAAGGTAATTGTATTAAAATTCATGTCATCTGAGTTAAGTTAAGGTCTGAATGTCGAAATCGGTTATTCCTGACATTCGACGTTTCCTCATTGAAATGCAAGGAAATGCACAAAAGGGCAACTGAATACCAACAAATAATTTTTTTTTTAATACTGGAACAGGTAACGACGAGCTCGGTAGAAACGATTCGATTCGAAGAGGTGGAACAGGGGATTTTCGTGTCGTTTCGATCACTACCAGTACGATTCAGCAGGGATTTCAGAGGCGTTGGCACATTGAGACTTTTATACTTTTGCGATGGTTTTAGGACATGCTGCATGCATTGCTGGCGTCGTTGCTGTACGTGGTGGCGGGGCCGCTGCTCCTGAAGGACGTGTCGGGGGATTCCGGTCCCTTGGTCCCCGCGGGGGTCCTTGCCCTCTTCGACGGGCTGGTCTTCCTGGCCGAGGTCCTCTTCCTCCTTCTGGTTTACTTTCCGGATCCGGTTCTGGGCTGGCTCGGGAAGAAGAAGAGGGGTGAGGCCGGTGGAGCGTAGGGGAATTGGATTCGTTCTGGTTCGAGGGTCTTGCTGGCCGTCGAGACGCTTGCGTTTCGCTTATTGTCGGCACGTTACTATTAGGAATTATAAGAAATCTTGGGAACTGGAGACGCGTGTAGAAAGGGAAATGGCGTGATTTATTTGTACGTTAACCTTTATCGAACGAATGTCGTAAGATCTATGTCACAGAATGCATTTTTCCATGGCCTAAAGGTACAAATGCTGCACAGCAACTTTTTGAAAAAAATGCTCTGATATTAAATGAATAATTTCTCAGTTAGCGCGAGTTTACGAGCTTCGTAGAAAATATCTGGCTGTCAGCGCTTACGCGGGAGATTTAAATGCGTCCGATAAAGGCTAAGTAAGCGCTGTTCAAGTTGAAAAAAAGAACTAAACAGAATGTCCAGACCCATTGCTAGTAACACAGAGATCATGCGATTTTATTGCACAAGGAAATTAATTTTGATACACTACTGCAAGTACAAGAGGCATCGAAACGCTTATTCTACCTTCTGCTCCCTGGGAAGTGAGTTTTATGTATGCTTCGCCAAAACTTTAAAAGGCACCCATTAAATAAAGCAATAGCGATTGAAAAAAAAAATCACTAGTCAAGCATATGAGCTAACAATGGGAAATGGAATTGACAAGCAAACTGAGAATTTCTATACCTAGAAAGTCATATTTAGTAATAGTAATATAGATGTTACACATGGGGTATTATTGAGAGTCCATGCCCAGTGCAGGCTGGCCAAGCAGGAGAATCACGCCTTCTGTGACGCAAGCAGGAGGTTCACGCCTTCTGTGACGCAAGCAGGAGAATCACGCCATCTGTGATGCAAGCAGGCATCCGCTTGGAAACCCTAGATGGCAGGCGACTGTGGCGTTGCTGTCGTTGCAATCAACTCGGCTCCGCTAGACTCTTAGCTATGCGACATGTGACATAATAATGTGACGTAGCATGACGAGTCCCATGCCCCCCACGTTCCTCGCTCAATACTTTCTCAGAATGTCACTCGCCAAGTTTAAGTTTCAAAGGCTTCAAGCTTTAAACAAAAAAAAAGTACAAAGCTGCTATAACAAAAAAAATTTAATCGGTAGGACCTGTGGACTCCTCCAATTCTTCTAATAAACTCTTCATTTCCATGTACTGCGAAATCTCGCTGCAACGTGCATCAGATTAACGTACATCTCGGATCGACGTATTTTGTAAAATCCCCGGCAGATTTACTATATTTTTATATTTATATTACTATATTTATCGCGCTAAATATTTCAACATAACGTACTTCGTATTTACTTACATTTCAGATGAACGTCCGGATTTCGAAGTTCCGTGAGCACTTCAACGCATTAATTACTTTTGTACTAGCATGGTAATGCAACCAATCGAATGCGGTAGCTTAACAACGTTCGGCTGTGGGGACGACTCTTGCTATGACGTCACAGAGTAACGTGTGCAAGCTTGTCTGAGTTTGGACGGCGTTGTCTTCGAGAACGGTTGGCGAGATTGCTTATTGTTCTTTACTTGCGTTCTAAATTTATTTCCATAAGTATTTTCTGTATAAAGTAGGAAAATAGAGGGTCCCCACGAATATGTTGTAACAAGATTTCGCTGTAATTCCTTGTCCACAATCGACAAAAAACCTCGAGTCCCGGAGGCTCTTGCCAACGTTGTAGCCGCTCATCCCTCATTTCAGTCTTAAAATCCATGCATTTTTTCAGCGATGGCGAGAGGGTGGGGAGAGGGTGGGGAGGGGGTGGGGAGAGGGCGGGGAGAGGGCGAGGAGGACTATTTACAAGGAAAGGTTATTTATGCGATTCCAGGACATGTGTGTGCTTACATACGAAGACACAAGGACATTCATTGATGCAGGCGGGAATCGCCCTCGTTCATCCCGGGATGGCGACCGCATTTGTGCCGTCGAGGCAAAACAACCCCGAAGAAGCGGGAAAATCCTCTGGCACCTCATCGGATGAGGTCTGAGGCCACTCTGTGCTCTGAAAGCGGGATGTTGAGTGAGAAGGGGTCACAATGCAAACAGGGATGTCCGATGATGATCGCCATCGTGGCACTTTTCTTGTCCTTGCACATACAATAATTTGTTTAGTATAAAAAAAAGAAATGCAATTTTTGCATTTCGTCGACTGTTTTTGTAAAGGGAACTCGACGGAATTCCGAAATTCCGGATGAGTAAAATGCCGCGTTGAAGTACGTTGACATCCGGGTATGTCGAGGTTTTCAGCATGCACGATGAGAGGGTGAAAATTGTTCTGCAAAAATATGACTAGGAAGTCTGCGAGAGAGGAAATTTTTTTCTGTTAAGAAGATGTATGGGGGTGTGGAGATTAACCCCCTGGAGATGGGGAAAAGCAAACAGAAAGAGAATCTGAAGAGGAAGTGTCCTGCAGGGGATTTGGCATCCCTTGCCTCAACACCAGCCCCTAATCCCTTCTTTTATGGCCTCGCGTGCATTTCCTCATTCAGTCGTTGGGGACAATATGGGAGTCCATAATTGTAAGCAGCTCTCGTTTCCGTCGCTTTTGTTCCTTCGTCGGAATGACTTTGATATCAAGGAGTTTTCGATCCACCTGCGGACCGTTTGGCTTTCTGCGATTTTTGAAAATAATACTTTTGATTTATTCATTAGGCATCACTAAGTTTAGGTGGTAGTGCTGTTCCCTTGTACAAGTGGACTAATGAAATTTCCCCCAAGTCCACACTCAGAATATTCAGTGTTGTGATGCCATCCTATCCCACCAAAACTTTCAAAGATGAGGAAGAAGGGTAATCCCCCTCTCTTTTCTGGGTGCAGAGGGCAAAGGGTATTCTATTCCCCCTCGCCGCGTCTCCGTCCCCCCCCCCCCCCTTGCCTTCTTCTTCCACCTTTTTCTGGTTAGATGCAAATCTCTCCGTAGCGGATCTATTTTTGCGAATCTGCGGGGTGCTCGGAGTGATTTGGCTCCTACCCCCACTTTCGAGAGTCTTGATGTGGCTGAAATGGAGGACGATTTCTCTTCGAATTCTCAGGACAATTTAGTGTTTCTCAGCTCAAGGCGAATGGCTCAACAGAGGCCAGAGAATGTTTCATGAAATCCAAATTTACTGCAATTTATGATGTACGACAGCGATCTTGGAGAAAACGCAGATTTCGTTTTCTTTTCATCCAATCTACGAAGGTGAACCGAAGCGCTACTGGTCAGGTTTTGCAATTTTTTGTTTTTGCAAATGGGGTCTGCAAGGAATGAGCTTCACCAGATGTCTCCACCATGCGAAGAACGATAAGAGCAAGCCATTTGATTTCCCTGCCATTTCCGGTAAAAATAAGGAAGTTCAACACCTACACTCTCAGAATTGTAGTGTCAACGGATGCATGCCTGATATTTGGCACGCCCCACTGACATTTGCAAAGTCCCGCTGCCTGAAAGGAGACGCTTTCTGCCCCACCGGAGTCGCCTGCCGCCAGCCACTTGGCCCAGCCACTTGGCCCATCCCGGTTCCCCCATCCCCATTCCTTCCGCTTATCACGTGGAGGCCTCAATATGCTGCGCGCATGCAGCGCGCGCGGGGGGTGGGGTATGGAGTTGCACCTGCACCGGAAACTCCCGTTTTTAACTTGATATGCTGAAACAATTTTTCTTGCTCGTTAAACAATTTTCACGGATCTGCTTGTTCGGGTTGATGGATTTATTACCCGATTCTCTTCTACTTGAGTGTCTTTCTCTTCGTCATCTGGTGGTTGTGGTGGTTTCAACACGACCTAATTCCCGACGAGGGAATGAGTAACTGTTCAGGCCAACGGTTTTTTCCCCCGGTTTTGCGGTGCCAATGCTGTGAGGTTTCCTCTATATTGGAAATTCAAGATGTGCTGAAGGAGAAAAAGTCGTAGATGATACATTTTTCTGTATTCATTCTGCTCTCAATTTTTCCTTCGTTCTGCTCCTCATATTTTTTCCGATGATGTCACTGCATGCTACCTCTGAAAAATGCTCGAGAATCTCGTGACCGAGCAGCCCCGATGGTTCCCTCCGAGCACGGATGACTTAGAGAAGCGCGAAATCCGCCGTTGATAGAAACGAGGCAATGGGACGGATCTCCTCAAAGGGAGAAAAAGACGGAAGCACGGATGGAGCATGGGAAGGCATCCTCCAATGAGGCGATGGGGCAGACCTCCACGAAGGAAGAAAAAGACGGAAGCGTGTGGCGGACGGAAGCATGGATGGAGCATACGAAGGCATCCTCCACGTCCCAAGAAGGCATCCTCCAACGAGGCAAAGCGTGCGAATGACGGAAGCATGGAGCATCCGAATGCATCATCCGACGAGACGACGGGGCAGACCTCCACGGAGGAAGAAAAAGACGGAAGCATGTGGAAAAGGCAGAAAAGTAGATGGGGCACGCGGAGGCGCCCTCCACGTCCCAAGAAGGCATCCTCCACATCCCAACCGCAGACAAATAAACCAAGCATGAACGGGATATGGCTTTCCATGGCCTCGCTATTTCGGGATCAACACACACACGTGTCTTTGGATATGTCTCTTTCTCTCCTTTTCCCCGCGCTCGTGCCCGCATCTTACTTCGAAATCCGCACCTATCGCCCGACCTGAGCGATGCCTGTCGATCACTCCTTAGAAATCCCGTTTCGTGTCGGGTGCAAATGTATGGCCAACAACGAATGCGGAGCAAATTCTGCTGTTTCGCCGGAGATAAAATTTTGATTTCAGAAAACTCAAGAATTTAGTCGTGGCTTGGGGGATTTACTGAAGCCGTCGTCATTCGTCAAATAGATGCCCCTACAATAATTAAAAAAAAAACTCTGCGAATCTGGAAATCTTCAAGAAATGGAGAAACTTCTCTTTTCTTTTCAATCCTCTGTTACTTCATCGAAAGAGTGAAACTCTGAAAATTTGAAAATGAGGAAAAGGGAGGTACAGCGACGCATGCAAGAGAGTGATTCACGCCAATTAATTATTTATCCACTAATTAATTTCTATTGAGTTTCTGCCAATTTTTTTTTAAATCATTTTTTATTACTAAGTATTTTGGGATTCCAAGAAATTGATCTGATACCAATTTTCAGAAATTATATCTCATTGAAATTTGAAAGAACTTTCAACGATAATAATAATAAACTGGAGGACAATTCGATTTTCTCGATTTTTCATTTGAAGAAATGACTTATGAACATCCATTTGACTCGAAGATTTCCAAAAAATCCGGAGAATTAGAGCAAAAACCGAATTAGGACAAAATTGGGAGCCATCGTCCATCTGCTCCGACTCAAGGGTCGGTTCTCCTAGTACTTTCCAGTCCCAATCGTTCTAGTCCGTTCTCGACCGCTGCGATCTCTCGCGGGGACAACGGGCAACAGTAGTGAGCGGAAGAAAACTCAGGTGGCGCTCGGGTGGCACTCACCCCTTACTGGGGCACGGAGAGGGTGTCAACCCGAGGGGGAAATATTTCGTGCAGGAAATTACGACCACTTCTTTGTTGAAGCGAGGCAGCCGGTGGTTTCGAAGAGAGCGAGAGACGTCATGTGTCATGCTGCTTATGGCTAGCGGGACTTTCAATTGCGGGAAAGATCACGCTTCGGGGTCCGTGGTTTCGTGCGCGCCGTCGTCCTTTCTTATTAATATTAGGTTGAGATGAATTTTTTTTTTTCCCCGATGACCCTCGACCCGTGCGACTGACGTGAAGGTGCCGTCCAAGAATTCGCTTTTTTTTCGTGCAGGAACGAACAAACATGCTCAGGGAGATGGAACGGGGCATCAGTGGGACTTCCTCCCAACGATTCGTAGCTGCCCGGATGGGAGTTTTTTTTTTAGCATTTCTCCTCTGAACCGGAAAGGACCGGCCCCATAAACAAAACCCCTTTTGATGCAGATCGCAGATGCCCTGGGCAAAGTCAGTCGACATCCGCCGCATTCACGCCTTCTCCGCTACCGTCTTGATATCTCTCGGGGGGGGGAGGGGGGGGGTGTCCAATGCCTCTCAATCATGCAACGAGTCGGAGGGAGGGGGGAGAGTGAAGGTCATACACGTGTCAGTTGGGAGATGTTGGATGCTGGGATGCGGACGTGCTCAGAGTTTCACACGAGGGAGATAACTTTTAAGGCGCGCTGGAGGGCACAAAATGTTGGAAGCTCGAGCTGTCCTTCCCACGGATAACAGAAGCCAGGCTGCTACGAACGTATTTATTCCTTTCCGTGTTGCGGATGGCCTTAGGCGCATTACGACAAAGATGAGACAGGCTCGGCCTGATCTCACGAGAATCGCAGCGAAACGGAAGGAGCGCTCAAGAAAACGTAAAGCGAATCGGGACGATCGAAATCGTGACGGACGCAGGAGATAACGACTGGATCGGATAAGGATCAGCTCTCTAAGCCTCACGGGATGTTCTTTAGCTATAAAGTCCGAGGAATGTGACTATGGCAGACGATGGGAGTATTTTTCACTCGAGGCAGACAAATTTTCACTCGACTCGGACACTCGTGCATGAACGTTCTTCGTGCACGAATGATTCGTCTTGCACGAGTATCCGAGGCGAGTGAAAAAAATTCCGACTTGAGAGAAAAACACTGCAGATGGGATGTTAACGGCCTGCCAAACGTCGGAGGAGTTTCACCTAGTTTCCCAAATCATCAAACATGGGTTCATGCGCCCATTCGAGGCGTATCGAAAGAATACCATCATATAGTATTATCGCGAGGTATTTTGAATAAATCGTGGAATTGGGAGCTTCATCGACGAAGACGAACCGTAATTGATTACTGCAGAGAATGAAGTTACTCTTCGAATCTCTGGATCGAGATTCGAGAGAAAACTCCATGAAAACACACATTCGCCATCGACTGCCAACTTGAGCTATTTCGGGAACGGAATTAATGGTTGTGACGTCACTTCCGCAGCCGACCGGGCCTCTCCTGCTGGTTTCAACGAAAACAATCGGGCATGGGCGAAGGTACTCCACCTACTCGAAGGTTTCCCTGGTTTCTCGACTCAATTGCTATTTGCAATTGCAAGTAAATCTTGAAGTCTTCGCCTTCGCCGGCCAGCGTGTATCCACCTGAGTCCACACGAGTGGGCTCAGGTGGTCACAAGAGTGGACTCAGGTGGCCCGTGAGTCCACATGAGTGGGCTCGCGCTGATGCCTCGGGAACTGTTTTGGCATCACCAAGCTGAAACAGCGAATCAAAAGTAAGTATTAAAAAAAATAGAAAAAGAGATGTAATTTCGGCAGAGAAATTCATCCGAACTCAGAACTCTTGTTATTCGATCAGAACATATGAAAGATTAACGCATCCAGTCTCATTCGTCTCATGGCTGCTCTCGTCGGATAACATTGGATGACGTCATCCCGGAAAGGTACAGTAGGAAAATCCTTCATTTGATACGGGAAATCGTAATCGCAAAATACGGTGAGACCGTGAGAAATATCGCCGAAAATCCATCTTTTCACGTTTTGGTCACGGATCAAACTCCCTTTCCAAAAATAATCGAGAGATCAAAATCGGGGAAAGGGAGGGAGCGAGGGGGGAAGGGAGGGGGCGAGGGGGGAAGGGAGGGGGCAAGGGGGGAAGGGAGGGGGCGAGGAGAAAGTCGAAATGTAAGGTTGGAAGTTTTTATTTTGATTCATCTACGAACTCATTTCCATGAATTTTCAGCAATTAATTGTGACAGCCTTGCAGAGTTGCAGCATGTCATGCTAACATATCTGATCTCTGATTTACATCTGAATTGTCATTATTATTTTAGTTTTAACGAACATTTGTTGCTTTTACGGGATGATAGCAGCCACCCAACGGAACCATTCGGCTGAAAAACTCGCTCTGCCAAACTTGATCTAAATCCAAACTTGACCCGAAGGCATAATAAAACTCAGCCAGAAAAGTCTGTTGTTCATTACCTCAGTGCAGAATCAACCCTTTTCGATTAAGTTAAGTTTAGATTTACATTAATTTCTGACTAAGATTGATTGATTTGATTTAGATTAAGTTTAGAAGAGATGAGGAACAGGTGGTCTTGAGGCCGAAGAACCGAAATATTGCATTCAAATTCAATTAGATTCTCTGACGAGATTTTTCATTCTTTTCGCGAAGAAAACTCCTTCATCGCCACCAACGGTAAGGACCCCCGCAAGTGAGCGGACCCCACGCCCGCTTGATTGGGCCTGAAGAGGATGGAGATTTTCTCCAGATGGCCTGCCACGTGGCGAACACGTGGTGAGCACGTGGGACCTCCTAAGTGGCGTCCTCCTTTCAGACTGCAGTTGGACCTCAATGGTGTGGGCCGGGAGGTTCTCGTTGTTGGGGGTCGTGGTTGGAGATTTCTATTGATATGCTCTTGTGAAGTTAGTTCGTCTCCAACCGCCTGCCCTGGTTGTCGAGATACAAGTAGCACAATTGGCGGCATTTTTACGGGTGGAATCTCCAGAGGGACCGGAGAAGGGACTTGAACGACGAAGCCAGTAGCCTCGAAGCCACGGACCTCGAAGCCACGGACCTCGAAGCCACGGACCTCGAAGCTGCCGTGCATCCGTGCTCCACCGAGACGGAATGGAAGTCCGCCCTTTGTCAGATACAATGGCACAAGCCATCGCTCTTGGTGCCATCGAGATACCGTTCAAATGGGTGGGGAAAATAATTGTATGGTGAAAGGAGCGGATGGCGATAGGACTATCAAAGAGAGCATCGTCCCCGTGCAAAGGCAGTTAACAGGGACGGCGAAAACGAAAGTTGCTCTCTGACTATCCATCAATCATGAATGCCGTCATGCGATCTGGTTTTTCCCCGGTTCAGGAAATGGCATTACCAGGAACGGTTTCTTCCTGAAGTGCGAAATGCGACCGAAACTCGAGGGTCTGCAGGGCATCTTCCCCCAACAGAGTCACTGGCGAACGACAAAAATGAAAATGCATCGGTAATGGCGATTCCAGGTCATCCTCTAGTAGCTCGTACGAGACTACTGAGATTCGGAGTGACTTTGCTGCACTAAAACTTTGTAAAAACTACATATTGAGTCATAAATCCCATGGGAAAAATGAGAAAGTTTCCATTCTGATTCCCAGCGTCTATCATCGCACCGTACAAAGCCGTTTCTGTATTCGAGTTCAGAATTGGGGAATCTGCGAACTTTGCTACTCTTGGCCGAACCAATGGCTTTACTCCAAGCTTTTTTTAATTGTAACTTTGGTGGAACACTCGCTCCCACCTAGTCCAAGCAGAAAGTCCAAAGATAGACAAAGGTAACGATACTTATCTTCCCCTTTGACAGCAATAAGCCCGAGACTCACTTTGCATTGGGTTGAATGGTTTTCAATTGAAAATGGTTTTTCATGCGGCACTTTTTAGGTTATAGGTTCCCGCAGCGTTTCATATCGCTCAGTGGGATTGGGTGCAGGATTCGTGCAGGAAGAAATCTCGAACTCCCCAGTTTAATGGATTGGGATCGAACCACATCCGTCCATGTCTCACCCTTCCAGTGCTGCCATCTGCCATTTTCATCTTATTTCTATGCGACGAAAGGCGAATGGACCAATGGAGGACGAATGGAGGGATGGAAGGTAGATGGATGGAGGGATGGAAGATAGATGGATGGAGGGATGGAGGGTAGATGGAGGGATTCGCCTGACAGCCTTTATGCGTCTGTCTTCCGCTTTATCTCTTCGTCTTTTCGCGTTTCCGTCTGCTGTCTGGGTGGCCGGATGTCAGAGGGAGGCTTTCCCGCCCCTTTCTGGAGAATTCTTGAGAAATTCTTTAAATTGCACCTCAGTTCGAAGCGCTAAGCTCTTTAATTCTCCATATTACCAACATTGCGTCAAAGCAGATTATTTGCAAACCCCCCCACATTAGCGAATATGGAAATAGGGCGACATCCCTCTGTAATACCAGAGCACATCAGGATCTCGAATGCCCAGGCACGCGATTCCATTTCCTTCGAGCAAGCGAGCGCATGCACAAGGGGCTAGGACTTGCCCAAGGAAACGTCGTTGGACACGCCATGTACATACCCGAGGCAAGTCTCTGCGAGGACATGCAAGAATCTTGTATCCGTGCCTTGGAGCTTTTTTTCTTTAGCCATCGCATCACGGCGATTCCTGTTTTTGAGCTTGCGCATTTCCAGCTTCTCCATGGGGAAAAACTGCCCATCGATCGGATATCAATCGTTCGTCAATCGATGCTGAAATTGATCCACTCCCAGAAATAGTCGAATCCAGCAATGTTTGCCCTATGTTTGTTGCATTGCAAAACCACGAAAATGTTCGGCCTCTTAGTCTAATCATCCATCTGAATCAGAAACATTTCAATTGAAACTACAAAGATATGCTAATAGTGAGAGAAGTGGTATGAAAGGACAATGATGCCGTTAAGCTATGAAGTGATCATATTGATCCGACTATAGATATGCTGGTTTCCTCAATGGTCCCCTAAGGCATTTCATGCTGAAATTGCTATTGCAAGAGACAGTTTCTAGAGTGAGGATGAAAATATTCTAAAATTACTCGTCTTTGTCGCCCTGACATCACTCACGGCAGAACTGACATGCGACATCATGACATCAAGCGGCGGGGAATGCCCGGCATTGCAAAAAGCACGTCGGCACGCCGGCTCGTGTGCACGCCGGCACGTTGGCACGCCGGCACGCCGCCTTGTGTGCACGTCGGTCCAGTCTCTCCGATGAACTCGAGTGTCCAGAAACCACAAAACAACGTGATGGGGTTTGCTCTTCGACTACCACGCAGTTCTGAAATTTGCATTCCATGTTTATTTTGATACGTGTATCAACTGGACGTAGCTGTGTCTAATAAATAAAAAAATAAAGAAGAGGAAGAGAAACTGCCCAGAGGAGTTTTCCAACAGTGGCGAAATATCTCGCCTTTCCCCCGCCTAAATAATCAAACGCATTTCGGGATGGAAAAAATGAGCACTCGAGCTTCTTCTCGTCCTCCTCCACGTGCAGACCTCCTCGCTCGCGACCTCGGACTGGACAGCAGGGAAAACTCCCCGTCCTAACCCGCGGAGGGATTGGACGGAACTTGGAGGACGACAGAACTTGACTCAGCGGGCACCAGATGTCTCTCGCGATGGAATGGAGGTCCACGTCGGTCGACCGGAAGCAGTAAGGAATTCTTTGTGTCCATTTGTGGGTCCACAGAAAGCGTCGGAATAATTCCTTACGTTTCGTTCCGTGCTCTTTTTTATCTCTGTCGGTCTTTGAACTCGGGGATCGGGATCCAAATTTGGAATTTATCGGTCTTATCATGATCACATGAAGGCCTGTCAAATGAATCAAGGGAACCAACAGAGCAGTAAAATTGTGGTACTTGCAGCCTCAGGCAGTCCTCGTCTCTACCCTCCCCTCCCCCCTACCCCTTCCCCCTCCTCCCCCCTCCCCCCTCCCCCCTCCCCTACCCCCAACACAGGGAGTGCAGTATTTCAAAACGAGAACGATGGGTATCGTATATGACAGCACCATTTGTTATGGACAAATGATTGAACCCAGGACTCCCCTCCCGGAGAGGCAAACTTTTTTCCGGTAGGTAAGCTGTCACCCATTTCTAAACCGTTATAAATTTCTCTGGTCTCCCTGCACAACGAGCTTTTTGTTGCCAATGGGGAGAAGTTCCAGCGGTGTCACGCGAGAGCATCACTCACGCGAGAGCTTCGCTCACGCGAGAGCTTCGCTCACGCGAGAGCTTCGATTCGGTCCGGGCCGACGGCCTAATCGGGACACATTAATTCGATGTTCCCTAATGGAAGAGAACTGGTTTATCGCCCGAAAAATAAACTGGTTTATGACCCTTTTCCTTTCGTTTCGGCGATTTCTCTCCGAGGGAAAAACTGGTCCGTCTGCTCATCCCACTTTTTTTAGTATCGAAAGAAGAAGGTCATTAGAGCCTTATTTATGGGTTCGTTTCAGTCGAGCCTCGACAAATATTTGCGATCTATACCACAAATGGTACAGATTGCATGGTAATTAATTTTAAAAAAAAGGCTATAGAATAATTTTATGAACGGTTTGTCGTTGTTCGTGCCGAACGGAAGTCATGAACCGGTTCGTGAAAGGGCGGGAAGAAAACTCATGACATCTCGTGATTATCGCATGATAGAAAAGGCACGATGAGCACGACACGCTCCGACGCATGGAAGACGACATCCCTCTTGACATCCAACAATGACATCCTGCAATGACATCCCGCAATGACACCCCAAGTCTGATCGCTGCTTCAAATCGCCATCGGCATCCATCGACCCCCATCGGTCATCATCGTAATTGCGGGTTCGATTGAGCCATCGGCGGTCTGCTCTCGAGCCGCCTTCGAAGATCTGCTCTCGAGCCGCCTTCGACGGTCTGCTCTCGAGCCACCCTCCACGTTCTGCTCTCGAGCGATGGCCTGAAATAGCCGGGTGTTTCCTCCAGACCATCACGTGATTCGAGCCGACGTCGGGATATTACGGGGATTCGCACTTGGGCCGATGCCAGAAATCAAAGCATCATTATTTACTCTTTTTTTTTTTAGCGGTACAATGGGTCGTACGCTTTTTTTTCCCCCCTTTTGTTGATCCACACTTTCTCTCTCTCTCTCTATTTTTATTTTTATTTTCAAAGAATAATGAGGCTTTGTGGTCAGAACGACTTCGTTTAGTCTTTCGTTCGGCAAAAACCTGGGTGGGAAATTTATGAACCAGATGGTGATGATGAGCCAGATGGTGTTTGAGGAGGTCGCGAAAATTTCCTTCGTCGCCAAAAATCCACCGAAGAGAAATTTGCGGTTTGTCGGTGCTTCTCGGAGCAAATGGGATGTTTGGTCACACGTTTGGTCGCATGTGCTGAAACGGCACATGTGACGGTCACAAACCCCGAGAGGAAAAAAAAAAGAGTTGGATATTGCTATATATTCATTTGTCATTAAATCGTAACATTAAATACAATCAGTAAATCGACAACTGAAAATTATTTTTGCTCAGCGGATCGCAAGATTAAAATATTTCATCAAGATTCTAAATCGAATGAGGGAAAAAGAAACTGAGAAGGGGGATCCGGAGTCCGTCCTTGAACACCTTAAACACCTTAAACACCTTGAACACTTCTGACTAGATAATCGACGGCCAAGGGCGGTTGTGCTCTGACTAGACGATTCCGACGATTTTGATCCGAAGCATGGTCACCGAGCATGGGCACCGAGCACGGTCTTAGTCCCTGAGAAGCATGGGCTTGGCGAACGCAGGGACATCGAAGGAGAATTTGGGCTCCTGGCGAGTCAAAAGAGCATGCTTCTCGCGACTGAGATTGGGCGTGTCGGGTCGGTCGGCCCAGTGCAACACGATTTCCTGGTCGGAGGGGCACGTCTTCACGAACGCGTCGTTGGAGTACGCGGCGTGCAGATACCGCCAGATCCCGCTGAGTCCGCTCGAGAGTTGAAACCCTTTCAACGCGGCGAGGGCGACTCGAAGGTGGTGGAGTTTCGGGAGGACCTCGCAGTCCAGGTGGCACAGGTCGTCGGAGCGGACGAACCGGTGCTTACCGCGTTGCAGGTAGGCGTCGAACCGCTCGAGTTCCGTCCGCAGGGGGCCGGAGTCCTTGCTCACCTCCTTCACGAAGAAGCAGAAACGGGAGAAGAGATTCTTGACGGCGATCTCGGCCTCGGGGTCGTCGCACGACAGGTCGGGCTTCGGCCAGTGCGAGTCGACGTAAGCGACGATGTCGTCCGGGGTGTCGAGTCCCTGCTCCCCGTCCCATATCGCCGGGACCCGCGAAAACCCCCGACTCCTGAAATCCTTCGGCGGACGCGCCAGATTCACGTAGACGACCCCGAACTTGAGTCCCTTGAGGTGCAACAGCAGCAGACACCGTTGACAGAACGGACACGCACCGCCACTTTTCCCGTCGAAGCCCGCTTTCGCATAGAAGACCAACTCATCCTCTGACATCCTAATGAGCGGAGAGAAAACGAGGGGAAGGGAAAAATGCGAGCGAACCGTTGCATGGAGTGCGTGATAGCGGGACGCGGAAACCGCCTCGGGCTACCATAGAGATGCACAATGCACGTGACCTTCCCGATTCCCCCTCGCGAACTGAAAAACGCCTTTCTCTCCCCCTCCGTCCTCCCTCTCTCTCCCTCTCTCTCCCTCTCTCTCTTCCCACTGCGTCGCTGGACTATTTTCGGCGTCGGTTCCTGGCACGTGCCCATGCACTGCGATTTCCCCCCATCGACGCCTCTCACGCAGTCACGCCCTCCGTCCACCCACTAAACCTCCATCCGAAACGATAAATATAGCATATTCGGGGGAGGAGGGGGAGGGGGGGGGGGGGGGGGGGGGGGGGGGGGGGGGGGGGGGGGGNGGGGGGGGGGGGGGGGGGGGAGGGCAGGTGCTGGGGTGAAAGATCGCTTGCAGTCGTCTCTCTTTCCTCGCGGTGATCATTCAAGATGCGAAGGTGAGCTTTGTCTTGTAGCGTGGAGCTTCTTTTCCCTGGAACATCGGTTCATTTGTTACTTGCTGGCGCTTTATCGCCTCCTTAAGGGGTCCGGTGAAGGAAAGGAAACTGCGAGGGATTTCCGACCGGTCGTCCTTGGAAGAGGAAAAGCCGAGACGGAAGCAGTCGCTACTCCCTCGTCAGATTTCCCATGTTCGTCGGAATTCTCGCGGAATTCTCGCGGCTCGAGTGGAATCGCGCTTCCGTGAAGATTCGGAGGAAATGCTCGATTGCGACTCGGATTGCGACTTGGCGACCGATTGCGTGTCGCGATCGCGGCTCGGAGGATCGGCGAACGGTCGCACGTCAGAGAATGGGAGCTAACGAAGGGAGCCATCTGCCTTTCTCTGGAATGGCAGTTGGCTGCCTTCATTAGCTGCTTTCAAGAAAGGGGAGAAAGAAATATCGGAGAAGGTACGCGAAAGACAGGTTTCTGAAAATAATTAAAGACTCTCCTAATTGCAGGCAGCATTCCGAATGCTCGTACCGACGCTTGCTCCAGTCAACATTTTGAGCGAAGGTGCACCTGTCGAACGAATCCATTACCGGCTCGACGGGCGAGCCCCTCCTTCCGTGCTCGTGGCCGACACCTTCGACCGTCCAATCGTTCGTGGACAAAAGTCGACATTCGAGGTTCGACCACGGTCGCGTCCGGCCGCTCGTCGTTCGACGAGGCGGTCGAGATGAGGCGGTCAAACGCTCGTAGCGAATCGTAAATGCCTTTTGGGGGGCAGAGGCCAACCGAGAGGTCAGGTATCGGATGGCTGCTGCGAAACGCTGAGTCATGACGAGAATTTATGGTCACAGCATCATTACTTCGAGTCAGACGAGCGCGACGACACAAGCCGCAGTGCTACCCAATGACTCGGCCGAATCCCATAGAGTGCGTCTCCATATGAAGACCGCCGGTACAAAGGAGATCCCATTCTCATCGAGGCAGTCTTTAAAAGGGGCTAGAAATGGGCAATTGGAGGAGGCCACACCAGAGGACTGCATCTGCGTCTCCAGCACCGGAAGGTTAGAGCTCCGTTCAGGGCCCCTTGCTGTTTAGAAAGTTAAGGTGGAGAAGAAGGGACAACAGAGGAGGTTGGGGGGAGGAGGGGGGTGGGTGGGGGGTGGGGGGAGTCTGAGAATAAACGGATCATTGTTCCTGGCATCCTAATGGATTTTCGGAGCACAGAGATGGTCTGACGAGCGGGCCGAGGACCACACCGACAGTGCGTCTCCTTTCACTGTGCAGGCGATCGCATCGTTTCGCTTCATTGAGCTAAATGCAGACACATGCCGTCGATTGCGTTCTTTACTCTATCTGACTTTCCTGCTAATACAAATTTATAATAAAAAAAGATTACGTTTTGTGGATAGAGTGAAACCAGTGGAGGGGAACTATCGGACGAATATGCGCAATATATAAAAGCAATTAAATCTTAAAAGCATTTCTTGTATTACCTTCGCCAAGGAAATGACTTGTATACCTTTCCGCGTACCAATTTTTTTTTTCAGCGGTCAGAATTAAATTATATTAAAAATTGTCGGACGACAAAAGCGGTAAACAGTAAGTTGCCCTTCATTTTTGGAATTTTTTTAAAAACCAATTAACAGGTTTCATCTCGGAGAAAGAAATTCTCGGCTCAAGTTTAAAATCTCCGCAGCGCATTTTGAAGCCGAAAGGTCAGAAAGAAATTGGGTGGAATATAACGGGCGTGTCCTTTAGAGGTCTTTATTGGTCTTCATTGGCCCTCATTCGCCCTCATTGGCCCTTTTTGGTCCTCATCTTTCCTAATTTAATGCTAGGTCTCTCTTCGCGAGTCATTTAACTCCGTCTTTTCTCATTCAGGGAAAATTGGCTGAAATTGGAAGGTGGACGAGACGGAAGGCGGATGAGGCGAGACGGAAGGCGGATGAGACGAGACGGAAGGCGGGTGAGAAGGCGGTTGCCAGGAGAGGATGCAATTCACAAATACAAGTCGGAAACCCTCGCCGATTTTCAGGTTCCATGCTTTGAATGGTAAACGAGGTGCCAAAAGTATTCATGAAAGAGAAAAAAATTCTGGATTGCAGGAAGTGAGATAGACACAGAGGCATTCGTGACGGTTTGCGATCGTCTTGCGTTATCCGGGAGTTTCCAGCGTCTTCGGACCACCGGCGACATCTATAGAATAGAAGATGAACCGTGTCACCGGTCGAAAAACTTGGAAACCGTTCATGCCTTTCCATCATGGCTTACCTTTGTCTGCGCATTTTCGTGTCTATGCGGTGACTGGATGTTTTTTTTTTTTTCGTCCGCGATAATTCCGCCCGGCAGCCGAAATCCGGATTTTCCCGGATTTTTCCCTTTTGCTCCTGTCGTTCCGGGTCGTAGTGCTTCTGTCGACGCCGTGATTTGTTAACCGCGTTCCATGTCGACCGGGCGTCGTGCCAACCGTATCCCGTGTCAGCCCCATTCTGTGTCTTCGCTCTTCCGGGACTTCTCCGACATCCACTTTATTATTTGCGAAATTCCCGTTCTGCGCCGAAACTCAGGGGAGAACCGGTTTTTCGGCAAATCTGCAAAACGACGAAGGATTTCGAGGAGAATTCACTAAGTCCGTCCTTTGCGTGCCCTTTAACACGCGAAGGGTGACGCTCTGCCCTTTCTTTCCGTATGAAAGAATCCTTTTCGGAAAATAATAAGAATCCTTCAATCAGTTTTGGCAATTTCGTGGCTCGGCAATTGGCTTTATTTCATTTATATATTTTAAATTAATAAGAAGAAATGCTTCGATCAAAAATGATTCCATTTCAAATAGGCAAAAGCTAAACTCGGAGCAGTTTTGAAAATTTTAAAGCATTCGCTGGACGGAATATTTTAATTAATTACCTTTAACAAAACAGCTCATTCAATGCAATACGTTTAAAGCATTCGCGAAGGCGAAACCGACAATCATGTCGACGAAATGATTCTCTCCAAGCATTTTTTTTTAAATTGGCTATGAAAAATTATTTTAGTCGAAGTCCTGTTCCACGAACGTCACCTCGATGTGGTAATGCCGAAAAACAACTTTCGTTTTCTCTATTCAGTCTCTCACATTCCCTCATTTCCGAGTGCAGAAACACTCGGTTCGCCGCTCGTACATCCGCTGCTCGTTGAAGCGGGCGGAGTCTCGTGTTCGGTTTCCTCTATGGATGAAGGGAAGCCGAGAGGTGAGATCTCACCTGACAGCCATGAAGCCACGACAAGAATTGATGGTTCCCCAGACGACATCCCCAGACGACATCCCCAGACGACATCCTCAGACGACATCCTCAGACGACATCCCCAGACGACATCCCCAGACGACATCTCCAGACGACATCTCCAGACGACATCTCCAGACGACATCTCCAGACGACATCTCCAGACGACATCTCCAGACGACATCTCCAGACGACATCTCCAGACGACATCTCCAGACGACATCTCCAGACGACAGGGTCGCTAGGATAAGCGCGGAAAAAATTCCGCCGAACTGGAACAGTGTCGAGCCGGAATGACACCGAAATAGAATACCTCCGACAGGAATAGCGCCGACCGGAATAATGTCAACAAGAAGAACGCCGACCAGGGATAATGTCAAAAAGTCACTTCCCGGATTAAAGGCGAATCGAACTTCCGCCGACTAGAATGACGCCGAAACCGAATGAGAGCGAAAAATGTGAAAAAAATTTTCAGAAAAACGAAGAAAAGTCGAAGGCGGAATAATGCCGAGAGGAAGAGTTCCGAATGGAATAGCGTCGACCCAGAATAGTGTCGAAAACCTTAAGCAGGAAGGGTCCTTAGTTCCTACTACATGGAATAGATGTCGCATGATTCCTGAAGATCATTTTTCCGTCTTTTCCAAGCCTTGCAGCAAATGGAGTATTTCGCTAAGAACAAACGTAAAGCGCGCAAAATTATTTCTATTACTTTTGTCACTTGATATTTTTTTTTTTGCTCGCGAATTGCATGAATCATTCGGGGAATCCGATGTTTTGGACGACGAAGAATGTTTTTGGGCCAAACGGAGTCGAAGGGATCGTTCTGCATCAGCTGTTGGTACTCTTCGCCGTCCTGTTCCGAAGAAGATTCCGTTTGAACTCGAAAAGAATATGCTTCAGGTACCGTCGAGAACAATCAACCAAGGAAATAAAGGGCAAATAAAGGGCAAAGTTATACCTGTGCAAGGAAAAAAAAAACACGGCGTGCTCCTTAGCTTGAGCTGTGCTTTCTCCGACGAGTATTTTATTGCGTGTCTTCACTTGGAACTTTTTTTTTGCCCTCTGAGAAAAAAAAGAAAGAATGACAAAAACGAAGAATGAAGAAACGGAGCGCGCGAAGCAATGTAAGTATAAGGATTTTGAGCTTCGATGACAAAGATGCATCCGGTGCAGTTCCTAGATTTTATTTTCGGCGCTGTTCCAGTCGGTGTCGTTCCAGTTCGACCTCGTTCCTTTCGGTGTCGTCCAGGCCGACATATTTCCGACCACTGCAAACTTGCCGACACCGTCCCGATTCGGCCCGATTCCGTTCGCGCTTATTCCGCCTTCGCGTTGAGGCATTCAGGGCGCTCAGTTCAAGAATTTGTGCACAATTTATGACCACAGAAGGGAACTTAGAGAAGAAGCAGATGATTGTTCGGACTCGAATGGATTTTTGGATAGTGAAGATGAGAAGCGAAGAAAGTCTAGCCTCTAGCGAGTCTAGCCCCTAGCGAGTCTAGCCTCTAGCGAGTCTAGCCTCTAGCGACTCTAGTCTCGTCCAGTGGTTGGTCTTCCTTCACTGAGCACCAAGCTTTTCTTTCTTGAACATTAAATTTAAAAAAACTAAAACGGGCGTTATGCAAATTGTGGAGGGTAGTGCAACGTCTAAGGAAGGCAACTATTTTGCATTTATGTGCGATATAATTTTCAAAATAAAATACTTTTTAGAACAACTGTTAAAAAAAAATCGCTTATTTGATGTCAAGTTCAATTCAACATCGGACGACGCTCCAAGTACTATTTGGTTCCTTGGGCACCTGGGAACCTTCTCCTCTCGTAGGAGACATTAAATTTATCGATGAAGGTTGAGGTTGGGGTTGAGGTTGAGGTAGAGGTAGAGGTTGAGGTTGAGGTTGAGGTTGAGGTTGAGGTTGGGGTTGAGGTTGAGGTTGAGGTTAAAGAAAGGGAAAGCCTTTGAAAAATGGTTTTCACGTTACTTCAGGGCATGATGAAAGTGTGGCCGTTGAATTCAAGAGAAGTTTACTTGAAACTGTCGCTTGGCAAATAATCATCTTAAAAATGCTAATTCAAGTTTTATTTTTATTTCGCTTCAATGCGATACCTTTGCCTGTCTCCGGTCGATCAGAAAATTTTGGCATGGATTGATGCTTGAGGCCACCCGATGCAGATCACGTGTAATCCTTACACGGGGCCTGAACGGCATGTCTATGTATACGCCCGTAATAAGAGAAGTCAGACGCATCTGATGACAAAAGCAATCAGAATCTGCGTTGCATCGAAAATATTTCGTTTTCTTGGAATTTTTCTGGAATGGGTAGGCTACTGACGCAATAAACGCGCCTCCCAGGAAAATACATTATGAGTCTATTGCGCCCAAATAGGCTCATATTACGTATTCCCGGAACACAACTCTATTAAGCGTCATGCTCGGAAAGGTAAACCTGAACCGAGCATCACCACGCCCACGGCGGCCTTTTCTAACCTAGCAAACCGGGATCTCCACCTCGTCCGGGGAAAACGAGGATTTCTTCACCCTCCGAGGCCCTTCGTGAAAATCCCGGCTGAAAACACTCCATAGAGACCAATCTCCGGATCGGGAAACTCGTCGGGATCGTTTCACGAGAGGGACCGGCGTTCGTCGACGGAAAATTGCGATACATCCAGTTAGAAGTATAGAGAATTCCTCGCACTCCAGCATTCTCCGGAGGAGGGGGGCATCGACCTCGAGGGGGGCATCGACCTCGAGGGGGGCATCTCCCATGCATACTCTGCTCTCTGGTACCTTCTGAGGAAAAGCGGATCAGATTTTTTGAATCGCTCTGGAGAGGGCTCGTCCGGGGAACTGACTGCGACTGCGGAGTGCCGGTCGTCAAGGCTCCCAAGAGACTCGGCTTAGTCAGTAAGACAGCTTCGTACCTGAAGCGCGTCTCTTGGAAGCCCTTGGGACTGCTGCAAACTTCTCGCCTTGCCTTTCAGGATCAGACAGCACCAACCCATCTCGTGAAGATGGGGCTCGCATTAAGATAACTACTCGATGTCGTGGTGTATCTGAATGGCATGCCGTGACATTCCGGATTTATACCATGACATTTACGTCATCCTGTATAAGACGTTTAAGTGACATTTGCTACGCCTGCAGGGTGTTTTTGACCGTCTTCGGACGGCCAAACTCAAAATACGGAAAATATTCCTCGAACTCCACCTCAAATACGGGTAAAAACGATGCCAATTTCAGTATTTTCTCTTTGGCGGGTAATTCGGGAATTAATCTTGAGTAACGAGGCAAACTTGAGTTCCATGCGATATCTGCAACGCGTGAGACGGTATTTTGAGATATCGTACAACACTATAAGACATGAAAGGCCAGGAGGCGCATATGGTTCAAGGCCTTTTAGTATGCCTTAATTCTCCAACTCTACTCGGGCAGCGAGAATCTCACTATCCACGTCCATCCATGGAGGAACATCCCTGTTAAACATTCAGTGGATATCATTATGTACATCCATTTTTGTACATCCATTGGATGTGCTCCGCCACTTCGTGGCGTCATACTTGCATGTAGGTGAATCACCGTGGTGCTTTAATCTGACGTCCTTCAATTTGTTTACGTCTGAATGGGAAGATGGCAAACTCGGCATCGTTATTCACTTGTTAGAGGAACACCGAATTTGCACCGAACGGACCTGTCCATTTGGTCCTTTCGGGGCATCTCCGTCTACTGCATGCAACCAAAATCTGCAGGGATTCGTGGCGGAGGAGACGAACTGGGCCAACGCGGCAGCGACGTTCACTCGCTGATGCACCATCTTCGGGTCCATCGTCAGTGTCTTCTGCAGCTTCGTGGCGCAGAACGGAGCCATGCACACGGTGAAGGTCACCACGAGGGTGATGACGGTGTAGATCACTGGTGGGTGCTCTTCATCGCTTGGACATCCCCCACGGGTTTCCTCTGGGACTCCCCGCGCTCGTTCTCTGTTAAATCGAGTGTAAAAAGGAGAGGAGATAACGTTTTGTTGCTGATCTCAGGAAGAGTTTCCATCAAAAAGTGTACATTATTTAGTAATAAGTTGAATAACCTGGTCACCTGAACTCTCGATCCTTTAGCGTCTCAATGATCGGTGGATGGATAAATCACCTGCAATTTTGGGAATCCTATTCTCACATCCGAGAAATTTTGGAACGCCGTTCCCTTCACAATCAATCTTATTTTTAGCTGGCTTTGTGCTTCGGGAGTTAATCTTGAGGTAACGCCGTAAACTTGAGATCCAAGTGATATTTACAGTGTGATTGCGCACTGTATAGAACTGTAAGATATGAAAGGCCATCCCTATGGAAGGATGTCCTCACATCCGCACGAACATCCGTTGGATGCACTCCGCCACTCCGTGGCGTCATGCTTGCATGTAGGTGAATCACCGTAGTACTTTAATTTGACGTCCCCTTTTTTTTCTCTGAATCAAGCATCGTATACCGTTCTTCGCGCTCTATTGGAACACCAAATTCACACAAAACGGACCATTACCTTTGGGCCTTTCTGGGCATCGTCCTGCTCATACCTCAAATCTCCAGACACTGCCAGTTCCTAACGATTTCCCCAGAAACGTTCCCGCGATCTCCTTGCTACTGCGAGAACCTTTTGTTTAATGGAGGAACCACCAGATGGCAGGCCTCTCCATCGGACGTTAAAAGCAGATCCACTCTGGCATCCGTCACACAAGCCCATCCCATGTCCCCAGGAAGAGCTTAAAAAAAATTCACTTCTGAATTCGAAATCCGAATCCTCTGCCATGGCGAGTCTGCGAATCAACTGAGCCGCTCCTGCGTCCCGTTTTATGATGATGAATGCGGGCGTGAGGATTAACGTGGAGGATTGACCCGTACCGTACCTAATAGGATGCAATCAGAAAAAAAAATTATTATGTTCTTAAAATGACGATTCTTTCAATTGTCCTTTGCAAAAGGTGAATGCTGCTCGAAACCGATTATGTATTGTGAGG